>JBANCZ010002192.1:0-16897 GCA_037040025.1 Sphaerogastrella javana | reverse complement strand
CATCAGAAGATATCGATATATCGAAAGACGCACACATATCTAGCGTGGTATAAACGTTGAGTGCAGAACCGACACAAATCTTGCGCAAATTGCTCCGCCCCTGCTACATTTTCAAATTTTAGAAGTAAAATACGATCTTGGAGAATTTTCTCGTTCTTAGTGGATTAGTTTTATTTACTCGACACTTTATATATAAATTGTATATAAATGAAAAAAATGTTTCCGAGCAATTCATTCATTGACAAAATAAGAACTAATAAATGTGTATATTTGTACGTATGCAATATTTATATGAATTATGTATTTTTTCTTTTGGATTCCATATTTCTGGTAGATGCGCAAAAAAAAAAAAAATTAGTAAAATAGAGGGGGAAAAAATTATTGACGATTTTACAAAAGAACGTAGTAAAATGATAATGTATATTATTTATGTATATTTAGACATTTGTGTACTAATGAATATTCATTAAGTATTCACTCTCCTGAAATCATTTTGGAAATTTTCGCTCTCGTTTTCTATTTCATTTATTTTCTTTCCCTATTTCTATCCTTCCTCTCTCACTTGCTTTCCTTAATATTTCCTTTCTTTCGATTCTCTTCATGTTTTGCGGTTGTGTTCAGCTCTTAGAGCTGCATATTAAATAATCAGAATCTGGGAATTGATTCAGTGTATCTATCATCCAAGATATCAAACTATTTACGTGGATGACACAACTGCGCCAGCACCTGCAGATTCGGTGTTGAGGTCGACAGCTTCCTTTTGCTCATTTGAGGTGATCTCCATTTTCTCACCATCGGTTTCCGATGCCTCTACCTCTGGCATATCATTCTCCACCTTCAAGCGTTTCGATTTACTTGTATTTTCAGCCTGATCGGTGTCATCAGCGCTGCGCTTGAGACCCTTCTCCTTCTCCTCGGGGACCTCCACAACAGATGGCTTCTTGGCGAGCACATCTTCCGTTGTGCTTGGATCAATTTGACTGGGCAGTTCTAGGATTTTCTTCTGAAACTTCACAATGACGGCGGTCATATTGTCGCATCCAGTGCCATCGCCCATTGTGTTTGGAGCCAAGCAGTTCTCGAATAGCTAGAAAATGGAAATGAATAGAGAATGTAATGAAATCAAATTAATCCATACTCATCATGAGAATACTCATACCTCTTCGCAAATTTCTGACAATTTCTTATTATCATCAGACAAGCGTTTGCGCACAAAATGCACCACATCCTCACTGGACATGTAATTCCAAATGCCGTCGCAGGCCAACACCATAAACTCGTCCTCTGGTGTAATGATCAGTTTCTTGATGTCCGGCAGCGCGGTTATCATCTGTTCTTCAGCTGGCAGCTTCAAATTCATTTTGTATGCATGATCACCCAAAGCACGAGACAGATTCAGGCCGCCATTGACACGACCATCAAGAGTGACACGTCCACCAGCCTGTATGATGCGCTCAGATTCCCTTTCGTCTTCGGGCTTGTGGTCCAAGCTCATTTCAATAGCTTGACCATTGCGGGAGATAACACAGCGCGAATCGCCAGCATTCGCAACGTACAAATCCCGTCCTTGGAGCAAGCTAACAACGGCAGTGCAGCCGCTGTCCTTGCCGGGTTCTTCCACCATGTTGGCGCAGAAGTTCTGATTGGCCAGGTTATCCTCATCGTCATCCTCTTCGTCACTGGCGTTCTCCTCCTGCATAGATACCATAAATGTGACTGGGCATTGATGTGAACGTATAATATGTGATACATACCTCATCTTCATCATCATCGTCGTCGTCGTCGTCGTCCTCATCATCATCATCATCATCGTCATCGTCATCATTGACATCAGCATCACCTTCCATATCCTCGTCACTTGAGCTGTCTGCAGAGCCAACTTCTTGATCCTTGGCGAGCGCCATTTCAGCGTAGTCGGCATCATCATCGGTGGAATCATCATCTTGTGCTGTGTCGGCTTTCTTGACAACCTTCTCTGCCTCCTTGCTGGTTGATGAAATGTCAGCAGTGGGCTCAGATTTGTTCAACTGATTGGACTTCTTCATACTGCCGTTCGGTTTGGTATCGGCAATGTCATTTGAACCAGAGACGGTGGCGTCATCTGCTGCTGTTGTGGTGGTGGCAATCTCCTTTTCATCGCTAGCTTCAACTGCAGCCTTGGCTTCCGAAGAGGACACGCTACCATTCTGTTCAGTAGTAGCGGTGGTGGTGGTGGTGCTGGTGGTAGTAGTGGTAGTAGTACTAGTAGTGGTTTCATTTGTGCTTGTGGCCGCTTTGCTGCTACCCGCCACGATGCCATCATTTTGAGTATTATTGGTGGCATTTGGAGAGTTTGTGCTTTTGCTGGCATTGGAGCTACTGCTGCTGACTGCGGACTCATCTTCGGTTTCTGGTTTGCTACTCCTGGAACAGCTCGGTCCAGGCCCATCCGATTCATTGGTAGCTGCCGCAGCCGCAGCTGCAGATGTGGACGAACCAGCCGGCTTAGCAGAGGGATCCATTACAACTTTATTGACTGCCTCAGCAGCGACAGCGGCTGCACGACGACCACGTGCATATGTCGGCATGTGATCTGTACCAGCAGTATCCGAATTAATCAACGACAAGTCGTGTGTCTGAGGAAGTCCCTTATATTTGCCCAGCACCTCATTCAATGGCAAATTGCTCTCCTCATGCAACTCAGCCAAGTTTTCGCCATCATCCTCGTCGTCAGTGTCGGCATTCTCACCACTCAAACGATCGCCAGCCAGCAGCTTCAATGTGCTGATAACATTGGGCTCGAGCAGCGTTTTATCAAAACCGAGAAAGGAATCTTCTAGCGCCTTCTCCAACTTGCCGTTCTTGTAAGTCTCTTGATTCTTGAGGAACTCTGGTAGTTTATCGGCACAGTACTGAGCCACCTCGGCGCCGCCGTGTCCATCATAGACGGCAAAGAACGATGTATTTGTATCAAAATTCAATATCGAATTGTGTGCGTCCTAAAAAAAAACAACAACAGCAATAATAACAATAACATCAACAACAACAACAAAGACAAAAAGAACGACAATGTGACACACTCGGAGAAGAGAACAAACAATTAACAATATAGAGAATTATCAATTATCACACTAACCTCTTGACTGTTGCGCCAACCCTGCATCGAACTGGCTCCAACCACAAGCGTATCATTCAGTTCATCTGTGGAGAGCTTGTCCGTCTTTGGATGCGATAGATAGGCACCCATATTGCGCTGAAGTAGCAACTCTTCCTCTGCAGTATGCTTAAATTTCTCTAGTAGCCGCCTTTCTATTTCGGAAAAATCGATGATTAGCGAACGCACGCGCGCACTGTCTTCGTTTCGCGCCACCGGCGAAACTGCGGCTTCAGTCGTCGGATTATTCTATGGAAATTATATGAAAATTGTTAATTCGCCTGCATCACTTCACACCAAATTATTCAACTATTGCATCTAAATGCATTTGCAATTCGTTCATCAATTGCAACATGTCGAATTTGCGCTTTTTTTACATCCTCCCGTTCATAGCGTCTTTATGCTTTTTTGTCGTGTGTATCCCACGCCGCCTGCTTCATACATTTTTTGCAAACATTGCGTTTGTGTGTGTGTAGTAGTGCAATGTGCAGCTTACCTTTTGCGTGGTCGATTCGAAACACTTTATTTAAATAATTCGGCAATACTTTCGGCTTGCCACAAAAAAAACACTTTTTCTTTCTGTACTGCGGGCAATGTAATGAAAAGATGCCGTGAAATGGAGCTGAAAAACAACTATCCGCGATGGCAAGAATATCGCGTATTATGTCGCCGACATCGATTACCGCGATGCGATGCGATGCGATATCGATGGCCTGCAGTGTGACCAGGTACCGAGATCTACACTGATCATCTAGGAGCATAATCGCAACTTATTTCGCGGTTATATTTTAAGTGGTAACGTATCAATATATTTGAAAAAAAAAATGTAATATTATGCACTAAAAGCATTTAAGAGTTTTACTCACCATTTTATTAAGTTAACAATCGTAGATAAATAGCTTTAAGACTTTTAGAAACCGGTGAGAGTTCAAAGTTATATAACTGAAGAGATAAAGCATTAGTTGGAACTATTAATTTGATTCATTATAAAAAAAAATTCATAAATTATAATAATTTAAAGCACACATAGTTAACAATGAACAAAATTCTCTAAATTCCGAGTGAAACTTTTCTCTGAATTTTTCATTTAAAATATCTGACTAAAAAAAAATTAACAACTTAATAACTTAACTTGCCTGCTTCTGATTGCCAACTGGACGATTTCTATTATTTTTTTGGCGACCACGCTTTTCCGACGAACAAAATCAAAACTGACATTAATGTCATCAGTAACATGATTGCAATATTGCCGATAGCTATCGATAGACAGCGTGAAACATCGCCTTACAACATATACAATACACATTATTTGGCGCCATCATATCGATTTTTAAATATTTAGTCATTGGAAATACATTGTAAGGGTTGAAATTTGTTCACAAATTTGATTCTACTTGAACGAACTAATTGAAATAAAATTTAAATTGAATTAAATTAAAATTAAAATTATTTTCTTTGAATTGTTGTATATTTTAACATTCTGCATCCGATCATTGCAGACTATAGGGTATCTGCCAGTCGTTCACTGTCAGGGGAATGAGCTTGCAGTGATTTATTTGTATTTCCCACATATACTATATTACGCCTTTATTAAAAGTCTGTTACACACTCGTATTTATACACATTTGCCTAAAATAATAAACATTTGAATAAATTTATACACACTCACGCCTAAAAAAAGTCGTCTTAATTTTGTTAAACGTACAAATGAGAAGCTTTAATTGACTGTCTGTACTTTTCCTACACAAAGATGCTCTCATTTTAAATTTTAGATAGTATTTTAATATAAATTAAATATAACAATCAACTCATGTCTAGAGGCACAAAAATGCATTGAACAATGACAAGTTGGTAAGAATATCTATACATATATCTATGTATATGCATATATGTCGTAACACTCAAGATCTGAGTGATATATAAAGCAATGTTTGTCTTGCTTTCATTTCGCAGAGCTGAAAGGAAGAAGCGTGGGTTTTTATAACTTTTTAATTGTTAGGATAACTTTGTTAGCCGATGACGAAGAATGGATTGGCAATTGATGTCCTGCTCCGTGATGAGGGAATCATCTAAGAAGGTTGGCACAATGTTTGCCTAATGGCAAATTGTTTCTCCATATGCGTAATTAGTCACGGCTAAAGATTTTGTTATGGTTCACACACACACACACATACACACGCACATTAGTGTGGCATCATTATTTATTTTCCGGAATTTTAGAAGGGGTGGCTGTTGTTTTTTTTTTATCTGAATGATACTTGACATTTAGTATTTATACATACATACATACCTTGCTGCACAGACATATACTATATACAAAAAAAAATTAATGCAATGTATATTATAGTATATAGGTACGTCCCAAATTTTGGTAATTTTGAAAGCGAAATAGGTTCGATTTTCGATAAGATAGCATATTCATTTTAATGGATTACCATTCGTATTTTTTTCTCTTCTTTTTGGGGTTTCTGCATAATTTATACTTTGTTATGCTGTATAATTTCACAATTGTATGATAAACCAGGTGAGTAACTAAGCATACAATGACATCCTAATACAGCATAGCATAACGGTTACAGCTTAACGGCACTTTACAAATACATTTAAAATAGTATCTGGCGGTAAATCAGCGGACATTTCGAGATTTGCATTGGGCACTTTGTGCAGCCAAGTGGCAGGGAAAGGCAACATGTTGCATACAACAGTAAGCTTATGGCTCAAGGCAACAAAAGCAGCCACAAAACAACAGAAACAACAGCAACAACCACACCAATAGTCAGCTGCCTGGCCAAGCAGAGCTGTCGCATCATGGTATTCTGCAGCACATACGCACGCGAGGCGTGTTATCTCCCACACGCCCACACCCACTCACACACTCACACACACACACTCACACACATACACTTAAAACAGAGCAACAGTAAACTGTTGTTCCACAGTGTTAGGTATAAAAGCCAAGGCGTCCAAAGGACTTGCGCTCATTCACTTCGGTTGAGTTGTTCGGTTGAGTTCGTGCCAATAGCAAGAGACGGCATCGGAGCTATTAATACTACAACTACTACCTGTAGCAGCGGCTATAGTAAAGTGCGCTAAAGTTTTCGAAAATCAAATCAACGAATTTTTCTAATGTGAGTATGCAAATTTTTCAAAAATCACAAGTGTTCAAACAGTGCAAACTATAAGATTTTATCAATCTTATATAAAAATCGACAGAATTTTGTCGATTTTGTATGATTTTTATAAATTTTCGACATTAGTTCAATTAGATTTTAAATCTATAACTTTTCCAAAAAGTCTACTGAGCAAGCCATGAAAAAATATTCGGAAACTCAAACTAGTTGGACATCGTATAAGTTTAGTTTTTACCTCAATTCTATTTCATTGTTATATATATACTAATTGGGAAAATCCTACAATATTATGTGATTTTTTTTTTTTTAATAATTTGTATTTAAAATTTCTACATTACAAGAAAATATTTCAAGTTTATTTTAAAATATTTAATTAATTTTACACAAGAATTTTTTAAATACAAGTTGAATATGTTAAACATTTCTTTCGCGATGGACAAGTGAGTGCAAAGTGAATCAAGAATCGTCATTTCAATTAATGCCAAAAACCCACAAAAATTTTTACTCCAATTTAGTTACAGATTTACAAGCTTAAATACACACATCAATACATTATCAGAATTTTATTGTTAGTGGTTTTCAAGTTGCGGCGATTCGAGGAACTACTTTCGAATTAATCAGTTTTAGAGATGATTAACGGCGGGCGCTACTAATTAAAGGGGCCTACAACACAAATGAATGCATTATTCAGTGAGATACCTGAACTTATTACAAGCAATTACGAATGTTCTTAAGTTTTAGCATAAAAAATCCCTCATTCTCTATGAATACAACTAAATACTTGGGCAAAAACTTTTCGCTGACTTTGGGCTTTTGCTGCGGCCTAATGAATGAATTATTGTACGCACTCATCATGTAGCTAATGCGAATATCTCAAATGGCTAATGATTAAATATCAAGTACTCAATGAGTATGAACAAAGAATGGAGTGCTCTCGATGGACCCAATAAGTTTTCGAGTATGGAGTGAATGAGGCTGAGTAAAAAGTTACGAATTCATAATAAATATGCAAAAATAATGCATAGATATACTATATTTTCATTGTGTTTTTGTTTATAAAACTTACACAGGTTTAGCCCAACGTATTTCAATCAATATTTATGAATTGTGAGACACGGAGACACAAGTTAATAGCCTGAGGTTAAGGCAAGGAGTTGCCTTCGTGTGTCCTCTGCCAACTCGAGCACAATATTTGCACTTTACATAGCCAGCCGCAAGGACTCGATAATAGTTTTTTTTTCTCCCTTCTTCGACTTCTTTCCCTGCTATTTTCTCATATTTGCGGATATTGGCTAGTGTATACTATATACAGAGGCTGTACAAATTTACATTCGACAAGTACTCAATCAGCTTAGTCCATGGCAAAGCTCCGCTTAAATCAATCCATGGTTTTCGATTCAAATCTATGAATACTATTGACATTTCATTTGTGCGCCCCTCTTATCTCGCACCACAACAGTCAAATGTACAAAATCTGAATTATTTCCACTATTGGCCATAAATTGAAACGGCAAACGCCGCACATAAAACAATAAACGCCGTTTGTGTATCTTACCAAATCCATTTTCTACAAATCTGCAAACAAAACTGCAGTTGGCCAAAAAAAAAAAAACAATACAAAACATTTGATTGACAAATATTTAAAATTTCCATAAGCTCAATAGCATCATCTTTGTGACATGCATACACCTACACACTTGTATGTGCCTAGGTGGTATGTGTGTGTGTTTGTGTGTGGTTAAAGGTATCCAAATTCATTTTAGGGCTGGGCTTTCATCAAATTTCCTAGCGCTGTCTGTTCTTATGTCTATAACTTGTCAATTTCCCAAACTTTGGCATTACATAGTGAAAACTTTCAGTCAGTTTTTAGTTGACTGTATATCGCCTTATCAATTAGGTTCACAAATAAACTGTGACATTCTTAGCAGTGCTAAAAGAAGAGCATATACAATCTAAAGGGTAACATATAACTCTTCCCTTTCCAGTATGGGAATGACAGTTAACACGAGAATACTATACAACTTCAATTAAATTTTTTTTAAAGTGTGGAAATATTTATAAAACTTTATATGGCAACTTTTGAAAACTTCAATTCTATATCTGCTTTTCCAAGCGTAGTATTCAAAATAAATTGTAAAATTTCATACAAGTTTTATATCAACATTTTGGCATGTCTCTCTGACATAACCCTGAACGGATTCTATTACTGTATATATAACATATAGAAGAATATATTTAGTATATATATTTGCATGTGTGCTGTAAGTGATAACCAGCACATGCCTGGCTAAATAGATTTAATGATGCCACGCTTAAAATTAAAACATGCTACCACAGCCGCAGCCACAGTAGATGCCACAGCTTAAAGCCTGGTTAAAAGCTGTCAAAGATTTGGCCAAAAAATGTGTTTAGACGTCAGCAACAGAGGCAGCTGAACTCAAGCAAAAAAACTCAACAGCAACAAGAGCAAAACAAGAAGAAAATTACAACAAGAAAATGAATGCAGCTAATCGGCTAATCCGGCAAATTGGAGAGAAGGAGGCGAACTCTGTGTGATTATTTATTATTAAATGCTTCCGATGCTTGACTTGGGATGCTTTAAAATTCTATCAACATAATGAGGCCAGCTCATGTTTAACCCTTTGTTTAGACAAAACAACCTCTAAACCCCCGCCCCCGCAAGATAACCAAGAATTCCCCCACTCCCCTCTGTAGGTTGTTAGCCAACGTGGCTTAATTAAGTCAATGCCACTAGCAATTGCTGCAGCCTAAAAAAAAGTGTGTAAAGGCGACGGAGCAGAGCAGTTGGGCACTTGGACAGGTGGACAAGAGGACAAGTGGCCATCTGCTCGTCTTGCTGACGCACAATTCAGGTGAAAATTCAAATTCAAATAAAATGTGGTACGTGTTCCATTTGGGCCACATCTTTGGGTTGGCCTCTTTAACTTATTTTTTTTATACCCTTCGAGGGTTTTCGGTTTCGGGGGAGGATTCTTAAACGATTCCCTTTGCCATTTACAATCAAATGGCAAGTTGCCCCTTATGCTCGATCTCGATACAGGCGTGTGGGATTGGGGGTTTCATGTGGGTAATAATGCTATTTACGATGCATGTGCGGACATGCTGAAAACCATAAATTCTGATTTAAAAAAACATTCGACATGTTCCGATCAAAATATGAGGACGTAACCTTAGACCCAGCATAACAACAACAACAACAAAAAACAGGCAGGAAATTTATGATTGCTCGCAATTAAAGCATATATGTATGGGTGTATTTTTGTAGGGGGGCGTGTGCGCAGGGGCGTAAGCTGGCTCTAATCAGTATATGATAGTCACAGTTATCAGAGGCATGACAAACGAAATTGATAAAAGCATAACAACGACAACAACAACAAAAATTGATGAGTATGATGAGCGAAATGAAATGAAATAAATAGATACAATCTAGTAGGAATTTTTGGAAAATCAAACAGCTCATTGAGCACTGGGCTTTGTTTTAGCCAAATTGCCATTTGGCTTTAGTCAATTACGGTTAGCCACTGTCGTACAGCCGCCCATTATCATTATCAGTAGGGCAGCTGGGCAGGTGTGCGCTGATAACAGCGGCAGGTAAGTGGGATTTCCAGCAGGTTAACTCTTAACTCTTAACTCTACTTTCAACTTCATCCAATTGACAGCTGGGGGCTGTGTGGGAGGCAGTGACTGGGCGGGTGGGTGGTGGGTTTTGAATGGGCTGTGCCGTTGGTTGGATTATTCCTTTATTTTTTTCCGCTTGACTGTTGCCGTTGTTGTTGTCCGGGTCAAATATCTGATTTAGTGGCCAAGTTAGTGGATACAGACGCCCGTGCGGCAATTACCAAATTACCAAATATTCCCTAATTGCAATTTAGTGCGAGTTAATGCGGCGTTTGTCACCTGGCGACGTCTATTAAAATTTATTTGTTTGTGTTTGTTTGAAACACGGAATACGCCATACACACACACACACACACACATTCTCACACAATACACCATGACACATTCTCACACACACACACATACCCACAGCATCTTTCTCAGCTTTGTCTTTGTTAACTTTTGCAAGAATTAAGCCGCCTTTGTTTTAGCCCACTGTGGGCACCAAGGCTCCTTTTTTGCGTGCCCCTAAATACCAATACAGATTTTAAATGTTACATTAATAGCAAAGCTTTGCAATTAGTTCTACAAATTTTATGTAATTTTAAAAATTTCCCTTGAAAACCTTGAAATAATGACTACAAATGTGTGCATTTATACCATTGTACTTGCAACGTTTGTAATCCACGTTTTGTATATTTTTGGAGATCTGGCAACGCTAACGTCAGCGACGCCTCACCAAGGTATCAAATTGTGGAAACAACGCAATACACATACACATACAAAGATACACATATGTGTGTTTTTACACATTCTGCTTCAATTTCTTAGATCAGCAACTATTTGTTTAGACACCTTTAATAATTTAGAAATTCTGTGGAATTTACTCACATTTTTTGTCGCAAAAAATTGGGTCAGCATTTAATATGTGACATGTACGAAAAATAAAACACACGCACTTAGAACCACACACACATCCGCACATACACATTACACACATACATTCTTAGACGTAGTATGTAAATATTGTAATTTTTGCGCCTCCCACGGGAAGTAAGTTTGCTAGAGTGACGCAAAAATCCTCTATGAAACGCAATCCCCTGCATGGCGTGGTAGCTAATTACAACTCATTAGTTGCAGTATTATACGCTCTAATAGTTTGGAATGCATATGCATCACGCTTACAGCATTTTTAGGGTATAGTGAAGGAGTACTTAAACTACAATGTTAGGCGTAGCCTTTGAAATTGCATACCTGTGCTTGGTCTTTGATTTGGCAACTTGGCCAAATTTGAGGTTAGAGTCACCAAAAAGTAAACAAAGTTAGCCAACAAAAGTGTCCAACGCTACACTAGAGTATACCCTGTAATAATCTAGTTTTCGATTAATATTTGCTAATAAAACTCTGTTAAATATGTAAAATTGTAGAGTTTCAAAAATGTTAATGTTATACCAATTAGCAAAACATTGTTATACCCTTTACGGTCTCAGGTGTAACTGAAAAAATATTGTGAAAATAGGACAACAGTACGCAAAAAAAAAAAAACAGAAACTCGTCCCAAATGTGCACGAATTTCTATGAACTCGATACTCGAAGTTGAGGTCAGGATGTGGTGTGACAACGCCCCTGTGGGACACCGACTGTCCATGTGCGCTAGTTTCCAACATGAAACAAACACGAAAACTGCGAATCTAAACAACAAAACATGTGGAAAAGCTAAGAATAAGGGGGAACAACTAGCAGCCATTGCCGACGCCATTTTGATACATCTGTATAGCTATTTTTGCCGACTGCTTTCGTTTGTTTAGCTAGAATAATGAACTAGTGCTAGCTTTTAAATTGTATAACTACCTAGAAGTATTTACTTGTCTGTAAATAACATTTAAAGTTATGTTACTCACCAGAAAAAAACTGCGCGATTCACTTACTAAATTCACACTCTGCCTGGGGTTGCCGTACGATCAAACTAAAGATGGCCGCCTTGACAGTGTGACCAGTTAAGGATAAAGCATAATGCCAGCAGAAAAGCCTTTCTGCCAGAATTGTTGAACTTTCCGCCAAATTACAGAAATGAGATGCATACGCACATTTGCGCTTACAAACATAACATACATATATATTTTGAGTTTGAATTTGTTATCGTTTTATCAAGTTATCAGTCAAAAGAGAGTTGTTTGTCTATAGCCAGGCAGCAGCAGATGAACCCTTTCCAACACTGTTGGCGCCGAGCCAAGGCCCCAGACCCAAGCTCTCTGCGTTCGGCACATGATTGGTGCCAGCTGTGATGGGCGAGAAGGCAGCATCCTTGATGATGGTCAGATGATGAGCGGCGCCAGCGTTTCCATTGCGCGTCAGCTGACCAAATTTGGCTGCCTCGTACTCCGTTTTCTGGATCTCAGCAGCGGCTGCATGGGCGGAGCGTTGAAGTGCCGAAGCGGCTTCAGCCTCACGAGCGGCGGCAATGCGCTGCTGATAGGCAACGGCCGCCTTGGATGCAGCCAGACGCTGCTGAGCCAGCACCACAGCAGAAGCAGCCGATGCTGCCTCAGAGCGCTGTATGGCAGCGGCCGCCTCAGACTTCTGTGTGAGAATGGCGGCGTGCGTTTCCTTCTCCATGGCAATGCGCTGCTGATTCAATACATTCTCCTTGGCTGCCTGCATCTGTTGCTGCGCAATCAGCACATTGGCCGATGCCTGCTTGGCGGCAGCAATGGCATTGGCCACTTCATTTGGCGACGGCGCCGACTTCAGCGCACTATGTGCACCACTCCAGCCGCCGCCATTATTGCCACCTAGTCCTGGCCAGCCGCCAGCTGCATTCCAAGCACCGCCCAGGTGTCCACTGCTTGTCGAGGCCCAGGGTATGGAAGCATCGCTGATACTACGCTTCGGCAGCGACTTCTCAGTGGTCGCCAAGCATCCTGTGCTGGCCACTATGGCCACCAGCAGCAGTTGCATCGCACTAGATAGAATCTGATTGTTTGAGAAGCACATGCTATTGGTTTTCTATTTGTTGCGGCTAAGCTGCTTCAGTGTCCAACTGAAGTCTTCCCACCTGCCACTGACTATTTATAGTCGCATTTGCTGTGGCAGCCGCTGCTGTGGCAATAGTAATGACTCACGTAGGCTACAATTTGACCTCTTTCTCGATGGCAACTAATTTGGCGAACTCCTCGTTTTCATTAGCAGGAAATGAAAGGCTGCTTCCCACCTGTCCACTATCCCAACTGGCTGTCTGACCGTCTGCCTGTCTACCTGTTCACCTCGGCTGACAACTACGCCTTTCGTCAATTAAGCTGCAATCGTAACCCAATTTTTTTCCAATAGCAATTGTTGCTTTGGAATTATGCAAGATAATTGCCTAATCGAAGAGAGTCGAATTATGCCCTTAGAATTGCTTATCTATAACAAATCAAAGCACCATTACATCTATACTTGTGGAGACTGGGTTAGTGTCCATGCTTAGACTAAAATAAGTACAAGTGAAACTTATGGAATGTAAAAAAATATTGGAATGACATTTATTTTATTTGATTTTATTTAATTTTCATTTCTGTTTCAAATGGATCTCAATTGCCTTTCTTCAGGCAGTAGATGGAAAGAATTTGGCAAGGTTCTCGAATGAAAAATCGAGTTCGTCATTTTCCATGGAAAAGAGGAATTCGCCTTGCTTCAATACCTCCTCAATCTTTTCAATATTATCGACATGTGTTTTATCGTCACCTTCAACTCCCATATTTTTGTTATTCTCTGTATGCCCATCCATACGTTGTTGTAATTTCATTTCTTTCTTCTTCTCCTTGTCTCTTTGAATCATTTTTTTCACCTCCTCCTTGATGGCTTTCATCTCCTCTTTTTCTTTTAATTTCTGTTTGTCCTTTGGTCTCCGTTTTACTGGGTCCCTATCGCCTATTTTGCGTGGCAAGTCAGCTAATTTGATCTCCTCCACACCGATACATGGACGTTTCATCAATTCGGCACACTCCTGTGCCCGTTTCAACCGGTTTATAATCATACCTGAACATTCAAATTAGATTATGTGCATATACAATAATTTATAATTCACTTGCCGTATGTTTGGTCCAAGAGATAGTGCACAACCTTTATATCGGCGGTCATGCCTAGTTCATGCATGATGCGTACAATAAAGAACCTATCAGATTTTACCTGCACTTTCTTTGCTTGAGATTTTACCGGCTCTTTCTTTGCTTGAGATTTTACCTGCTCTTTCTTTGCTTGAGATTTTACCTGCTCTTTCTTTGCTTTCGATTTGCCCATGATGCAAAATTTTGATATAATCACTGATGAAATGCTTGCGACAGAATGAACTGAATAAATGTAAGATTACTTGCTGCTGTCAAAAAACGTCAAGGTATCGATGCTGGCTTTAATGGGTTGCCTGCTGTGACGCAAAATTCTCCAGCTTTGCACAGAAGAATCGAAAAAATATATATCGATTTCAATTGATCGATTTGCAGGGAATGTCAAAGCTGAGGACGTCCGTCAGAGGCATTCGCGATTTAAACTTGATTACGGGCAAATATTTATATATTCTGACGTAAAGTTAAATAGTGTAATTAATAAGAATATGAATTATGGTTATTAATAATAAATAATAATACTATATATACTATCGCAATGTATAAAAGTATAAAAATTAAAATAATTACACTGTGCTTCAAGTGTTGCAATGATATGTCAGTGCTATGACAGGACGCATCAGGTGAGCCTACAGCACACAGAGACACACACACACACACACACATACACGCATATATATATACGTACGTGTGTGTGTGTGCCACCTTTTGCCACATTATTAATGTTATAATAAAAAAATAAAATTTAATTACAACGGGAGAGCCACACAATTTACGTGTCCAAAAGGTATTACCTTTGGCCAGTCCAAGGTGCACAGCACAGCCCCCTCCGATACAAATTGTGCAGCCCGTGGCGCCCCTTCCAACGCCAACGCCATCCAATTGTAACTACCATTAATGCACGCTGGAGAGCTGGAGAGCGCGGGGAACAAGCTCAAATTTGACTTTTACTCTCAATAATGAATACAAATGAAATAAGACAGACTGTGATGCGAACGAACGACTTGCGTCAACCCATAGACAGTTCATAGCATTAATAATGCTAACTAATCTACCCCATCAGATCTACGCTATGTCAAGCTAGATTTTTTTGACAGTCTTATAGATCTCTGTTGGTTGGGCTGAGACAGGCAAAGCGAATCAACCGCTTATTCAAGACATGTATATATATGATATTATTATTTATAAGTACCTATATATATATGATATTATTATTTATAAGTACCTCTATATGATAAAAGTTATGGCTGTCGTGTCCTGCTTATTGCCGCATTACTGTACAGCCTTCGATTTATTTGCAGAGCATACGGTACGGGACGCGAGAGCATGTCGGATTTGAAGATATTCCAGATGCAGACACGTAAATCGTATATGGGCCTTTTACTGCTTGCCACCTGTGCATTTCTGGCGCAAGGTGTACTGGCAGCACCCGCCGATACGACCTACGGCGAGAATGAGCTGCACAAGGACAGTGGTATGTTGTAAATTTATAATAAGTTTATATATTTATATGAATATACAAGCTCAAGCCACTCTCTACCCTCTACACTCGATAATGTATCTGGCATATTCATTAGATTTTCGCACATTGTTTAAACGACCCGCATTCTTTGTGGGCAGTCGATACGGACGATCGAGCGGCAACGTAGCCACCGAGAGCAACGTTGCTTCTAGCAACACCGGCGTGGGTACATCGAAAATGAGGCGTTTGATTATAGTGCCACGGAATGATCGATTCTTCCTGGGCTCACGCTATGGCAAACGCAGTGATGAGTACCTGTCGCCCTATGAGCAGTCGAACTTTAGCTTGGGCTTGAAGAAGTCCTCACTGCGAGATGCAGAAGGCGATATGGAAAAGGACAATAGCAGAGCTAGAACACCTGCTGGCATGTCCTGCCTATACACGGGCATCAGCAATCTATATCGTTGCAGTACAGTCAATACGTAAGTATCAGAACCCAGTACTTCAAAGAAGTAAGGGGTCTATTAAGTTTACGTAGAAGTAGGAAAGAGTAGGCAGACCATAAAGTTCCTTAGCTACAAGCTATATACGTCTCTATCTTAATATTCAAATAATATTTGTATCATGATGAAGTTCCTTCTACTGCCGTCGGTAGGTTTCGACTGTTCTGACCATTTACTTATTTTATTTTCCTTTGCCACAATCTCTCTGATTGACAGAGATGACCTCAACAATATTATGAACCGCAACGAGGGCGTATCATTGGACTCAAACAGCATAGCCTCAGAGGACAACAGCAGCAGCGGCAACAGCGATACAAAGTAGAGGATGATGCCAGGTGTTGGATGGAGATGGCATCGATATCGTGTGACAAACGGATGAACTGGCGATTGATTGACTTTAACTTGTAGTGGCACCTGATCCTCTGGCAGTTACATAATACTTACAAACTTGTTATTATTATAATTCATATTATAATTATGTAATATTATTCGTTTTTGGCTTTTAAATGCGTCCACCTGAAATGTGGCGCATCTTATTTTACTACTACTATCTACTCCTACTGCAAACTGCTATTAAAACTTTAAACGGGGCTGGTAAAGTTTTAATAGTCATAACAATAAATTGTAAATAACTATTAATTAAACCCAAAAGTGTAATCCTTTCATGGAAATTAATTTCATTTCAAATATAACCTGTATTCTATAGGGCAGTTTTATCGGAGAGATCTTTTCAAACAGAGTGCTCTCTCTCAGATATGAGATGGGCTCTTCGCTTTCTCCAATTCCCACACATTCTCACATTCACTCACTTTAGTATTCTACTCACCATATATTTATTCAGTTTGTTCCAATTCCGTTTCCACTCGTTTCAACGACCTAGTAATAAATATATATTTATAATATTTGGAATACTTTAAAAGAGAATTACAGGGTTCCCTGTGTATACGTAT
>JBANCZ010002191.1:0-16916 GCA_037040025.1 Sphaerogastrella javana | reverse complement strand
AGGGTTGCAGAGATGGGAGCATCGCTGGGAGAAGTGTGTGGAGTTACAAGGAGACTATGTAGAAAAATAAAAAAAAATTTTTTGAAAAAGTCGCGTGCATCATGGTTAGGTCGGTTATTTATCAGACAGCCCTCGTATATGATATATGTATATCAATAAAGATGCATTTCACTAAATCCAGTCTGGGCTTCTAGCATAACGCTGCAGTGCTTTATATGAATAATTGTTGCAGTCATTACATATGCATACACTATTATGATTTTTGAACACTTGATTTATAATGATGTCGTTTAGTTAGTTCAATTCTTACTCACACACACACATACATTCTCACAATAGTATATGTAATACTGTATACTTGGAATACTCGAAACATTTCCCATATCCTTATGAAACAATTATACACATACCATAATGTCTTCTTTTGTATGATAGCAGCCATTGCAAATGGTTAGAGCTTCAGCATCAGACAGAAAGACGGACAAGACAAAGTATTCTCTTAGATAAGACAGAGCGGCAAACAGACAGACAGATAGACGGACAATAGAGAGAAGATAGAGAAGACACACATACAAGAGAAAGTCTTTTCGGATAGATGAGACAGAAGACAGACCAGACAGGAAGAACTGACAAAGTCTTCAATTGCGAAGACAGGCTCTTCTCTCATATGAGGTAAATATGACAGAGAAGACGGACAAGAAAGAGAAGACAGAACAGACGAAAGAAAAAAACAGAGAAGTGAGAGAAGACGAGGTATTCCATTGAGAAGACAGACTCTTCTTTCAAACGAAAAAACAGAAAAGATGGAGAAGACAGACAACACAAACAAGACAGACTTTTCTAGAGATAAGAGAATGGACAGAAAATACAGACATGAGAGAGAAGACGAAGACAGACAAGACAGACAAGACAGACTCTTCTCCCAGAGAAGATTGTTAAGACAGAGAAGACGGACAAGAGAGAGAGAGAGAGATAGAGAAGACGGACAAGCGTTAAGATTAAGTAGAAAGTTTTAAGATTAAGAGAAAGAATGAGCGATATTCCTAGCCTACACACAGACACAAAAACACCCATACAACAGTCTAACCATTTTCTAGGGTATACAATGGGCAACAAATAGGCTTAAAGTAAACTAATTGAAACTTATGATAATACTATCTAAAGAAAAACGAAAAAAAAAAACAAATGCAAAACTAAACAAAACTTGACAAACTAAGCAAAGCGGAAATGTTAAATTGTTAAATTGAAATTAGAATGCTGAAGATTTAAAATTGAATAATTAAAATGTTTAAACATTTATATAGCATTAGAGCGAAGAGACAGACAGACAGACAGACAGACAGAGATAATTACAATTATACAATGCTAAAATTAAAAACAATTAATTGAGGAAAAACGCGTGATATTTGTACTAGTAAAGGCGAGCGATAAGTTTGAGCATTAAATATAATTAACAAAATACACTTAATTAGCTAAGAACATTAAGAAAATTATAAAAAAAAACAAACAAACAAAAGAAAACTAAACAAAAAGGAATCCGAAAAAAAGGAAATGAAAAACTAAATATAATTGATTAATATAGGCATTAAACTAGTTTTGTATATGCTTTTTCAATGTTGAACTTTAAAGTCAAACTTGTGCACATATAAATGTTGAAAACATGTATGGAATTCAGGGCGTGTCACGCCCACAATCGAAGGCAAAGCGAGAAAGAGGAAGAGAGAAAAAGAGAGAGAGTATTTGATTGCAAATTTAATGTATTAAACATTGTGTAGTCTATAGTGTATCTTGTTAAAGTCTAGAGTTGAATATACACATACACACATACACAATACTCATACATGTATGTGTGTGTGTGTGTGTCTGTGTTCGTGTATAGCACATAAATTTTTCACAGTGTATTTGAGAGTGTCTTGGGAACAATGATGCAACAATTGGTGTTTTGTATTTATTCTAACTATAAGTAAATCGATTTCTAAAACACAAAAATTCAGTTCTGTTTTTATGTTACATTTCAATTTCGATTTCGATAACAAATGCAATGAACTAACAGAACGCAAAATATCACTACGAATAATTACAACATGTTAAAGATCAAGTAGCTAAAATAGATACTAAATTAAAAACCAATTAAAAATTGTTACACAAATAAACTCAAAAATAATTGAATGAAAGAAAATCAAAATGAAATTAAATCGAAATAAATCGATAAATATGGTAATCTTATTGATAAAGTATTAAAGTGCCTTAGAAAAAGAACATGAATGAAGAAATAAATATACAATGCATAGAGTATATGTATTAATTTTAGTTGAAGCGGCAGTGAATTGTTTTTTTTTTTTTTTTGAGTTTTTATATATAAATAAAGTACATTATATTAGATGGATATTAATATTGATATTGATATTGATATTGATATGAATATAATTCTCATACACCTTTTGTTGTGTTATTCTCTTGGCTTCGATTCATTTTTGTTTGGGCCAAATTTGAAAACAGTCGCAAAGCAAAAAGAAAAAGAGTTAAATAGTTATTTTTGTATGTAAATAGTTAAGAGCCTAAGCCTAATTAACTTAAGCTATAACTAAACAGAACAAAATGTACATATTCATCATTTCACTTATCATTTTAATTCAAATGACTTACTTAATACGAGACGATAGAACAAGAGAGCAAGAGAGTTTAGTTTCCATTAATACCATGCTAATCGAAGTTACTCCAAGTCATGTTCCATGTAAAGAGTCTTCTTATAGCTAGCCTGCCAACTGTTTATGTTAAATACTATAGAAAAAGAAACCACAACTATTATTATGTAGTATATAGTGTATGTGTATATGCTTATACTTAACTTGTTTAGGCCATATCATAAACTATCGTTAAATGGAATTCGACTTTAGTCTTAAGTTCTTTTATAAACGCGCACCAATTATGATTTATGCGTGAAACACCCATTAAATATATAGTATATATAGTATATTTTCATAAAACTTGATTTGCTGAGCATGGACTAATATTAGCTGAAAACAGAAATGAGAATTACACAAAACTGATCGAGAGTACTATATATATATATATATTATCTATAACTATGCATAAGTATTGTAAAAATAAAGAGAAAACAAAATATGAGAAAAATCAATGGAACAAATATTGTATTTAATAATTGAATGTTGAATATGAATATTAAGTAAATTCTAATGGTAAGTAATATTCTTATTCAAGATCATTTGGTATTAATACATAATATAGATTTTTATAGATTCTATTTTAAAATAAATTTAGATAATTCAAACCATCTTTCAATTTGATACATGATAGTTATCGCTTGAAATAAATATTTCAAATTATCTAGTTCTATTGAAATCTTCATGTGGTTATACTAGTTAGTATGGCTATGACGACAGCGCTTTTGATTAGTATTAATAATGTTCTTCTGAAGAATTTTGTAGAAGAAGCATATGTTTTGTGTATGAAATTATGAGCAGACAAGTTGTCTGAAACTGAAATTGAAGCTAAAAAATAAATCTGCATTAAAATCAAAAAAATATATTCGAGATATTTTCGAGCGACAGACAATGGTGTTGGCTCGCACTTGGCACAGCCTTAGGCCCGCTGAATGGGGCGCAGCTCGTCCCCGTCCTTGACTTTAAGACTTGATTTAAGTCTTTATAGTATTATCAGGTTTTTTTCAGATTTTTTTGTTGTTTCTGTGCGCAGCGAAACGAAAATAAAAGTGCCAAAAATGTTAATATGGACGCATGGCATTTTAGCATTTGCTTAACATAAATTAAACACTAAAACATATTTGATTAATACTAAAAAGAAATAAAAACAAAACCCAATCTCGACTCGGCCAACGTTGACTCATCGCATGCGAGACGGATGCTAGAAGCTGCCGGTTGCCGCTATATCTCTCGCTCGGCTGTTCGCAAGACGCTCGACTGTTGCTGCTGCTGTTGCTGCTGTTGTTGCTGCTGTTGTTGCTGCTGCTGTTGCTGCTGTTGTTGCTGATTGTTGTTTGTCTCATTGTTGCGATTTGGTTATTTATTAACGTGTTTGCTTTTTATTGCAACAGCTTTAGCCATCAACGTCAGCGACTCTGGCGACAAAAACTGCTGCTGCTGCTGCTGCTGTTGCTTGGCTTGAAGAAGATCAGTCTCAGCCTCAGCCTCAGCCTCAGCCTCAGCCTCAGCTTCAGCCTCAGCTTCAGCTTCAGTCTCGGTCTCGGTCTCCATGTGAGTCTCAGTCTCCCTCTCAGTCGATCGCTCTGCCTCTGTCGATCGTTTTGCCTCTGCCGCGATCTGTGCGTCGTCAGTTGGCATTTTAGCAGAGTTAAGATCTGGCGTGTCGCATCTAGCGCAAAACAGTCGAAATTGTCAGCTCGTCGTCTGCACATCGCGTTCGGAACACGTAGTGCCACTCCAAGAAGGGATAAACTAATTATCCTCTAACTGTAAATACTCCCACATACTCACACACACACACACACACACACAGACTCAGTGCATTATGGCTAAAACTGTAATCAGTGCTTTGTTGTGCCTGGCCATGTTTGGCTCTTTGGGTTAGTACAAAAAATCAAATGAACAAAAATATTTCATCATAAGAAATCCGAAAAAAATTCAGAAATAATACAAAAAACTTCCAAAAAAATAAATGCAAATTGTTTCACGCAAGAGACTTACGCAACGAGAAAAAAAAACTTGCTAATATTCCAATTGGTTTTGGGTTTTAAGTTTAAACGCATTTCGAACGGTCTTGCTCTATGCGAAAACGCGTCTTACCTGTTGTTACCTGTTATTCCCCATCCGACATACTATATATATAATAAAGACAGCATTTGTCTTTAAATAGATCTGTGACATATATCAATAGCTTTCGGTTTGGTACTACAAATTGAATTGTTTCATCATATAATATAAATGCGCACGAATCAGCGCCATTCAATGCGATTATTTATATAATATATATTAACGCGAAATCTTAAATTTGAATACTGATTGATATGTGGATTTGAAAATGTCTATTAAGAATAAATGATCTTTCATTGAATATGTTTAGAAGTCCTTCAAAATACTAGAGCTTATGCGAGGCACGCATTCTCTTTCATTAATTTGAAATATTGTTAGAATATTAGAATAATATTATAATAGATAAATTAATATAGATAATAGATCTGTCTGAAAAATTCTCTAATAGAAAAGAAAAATTACCACAAATTTGCATAACATATGTGCCTTTAGAATACTCTTTACTTAATACAGAAATTTCAAGACGTTTTCTTAAACATTTAGAGATAGGCTTCAATAATTATAAAGGATTATATTCAATGAATAAATCGATTTAAAAATCATCTTCTTATCACATCTTCTGATATGGCTTCCATTAGCATATATACTCGTTTTAGCCACTGCGTCCAGGGTATTTGAAGCCAATTCAAAAAACAGCTTGTCGTGTACAAGATAGACTAGAATATTTTGAGTTTTTATAATAAAAATAAAATAATGAGTATATATGAATGATGACACAGGAACTAAAATACACGATAATTTAAATTATTATAATTTAATTCTAGTAATAATTCTAGTAATTTTAATAAAATCCAAATATGAAAATTTAATAAATTAAGAATAGATCATGAATACTTTGTGAAACTATCTGAATTCTAAATAGAATTTTTTATTTTATTTATTTATAAATTCATAAACTATTTTGATTTCCTGAAAAAATTCAATAAACTAAATATATATTATATAAAGACCTATACGCACTCTAAAGTTCAATATATTATTATATTTTTATCATTTGAATTAAATCTCTTAACAAAATAAATCTGTTCAAAACGTTTAAACAGATTTCCGTCCCACGATCTTGGGCAATACTATAGTTATTATATCAATTAAATTGAGGCAACATGCATAACTGGAAAGGTTTTCGAATAGACAACGCCTCAATGTTTCAGTTTCCCAGTGTTCGGGAGTTAGACAGGGAGAGAGGTAAAGAGATTGAGTGTGAGGGAGAGTGAGATGATTTCCACGAGTTGTAAGTACAATTATATAGTACATAGTATATACGATTATACAGTTGATCGAGCAACGTCATCATTGCAATTAGGCAAATGCCAACAAATCGAGGCAAATGGAGGCAAATGGGAGCCATCCGATTTAAGATGATGTGGTGAATTATAGTTGATTTCCCAACAATACCAGGAAAACGCTTTCAATTTTCCGTTATTCAATTGTCAAACAAAAGTGCAACTAATCGGCAACATTTCCGCATAGGGTATACGGTACAGGGTATAATTATAGTGGGCTGAGGGGATTATTACCGCATTTGAGCATTATTAAACGTTATGGGTCTTTAGTCTTCAGTTTTCAATCTTCTGTCTTCATTTTTCAAGGTCAGCGCCAGCTTAAGGTTTTTTTTTTCGTGGCTTGAGGCTCTTTCAAAATTAATTCACACATAAATTAGTACAGTGAAAAAAATCAATATTACATAACATTTGCGGCAGTTGCTGCTATTGTTGTTAAAACCGTTGTTGTTGCTGTTGTTTACTGATATGCCAAGAAACTTGTTTTAAGCTGGCCAAGACTCAACATCAGCTCGCACTGAATCTCCATGCGTGCTCAGGCCGGTTGCTGTGACCTTTGGGCACTTTTGCATTCAGTCGATTGTTTTTTATCTCTGTTTTTGATTCATCTCTTTTTTTATAAGCTTCTTGTTTGTTTGGCTCATTGAAATCAATTTAAAGGCAATGATTGTGTCCATTTATGCTGCACACAAATGAAGGCAAAACCTCCAATGAATTGGAGTGAGTCCACCAATTGGATGCGGTCCAAAATGTGTGGGAAAATATTACAAAATGTTAGTTTAAATTGTCTAAAATTAATCAACTTTAACCACAATAATTATAAAGTTTATATTAACTAACTATATTAATTTTATGTATAAAATTGGGTCTGTTTGATCAAAGAATTTAAAGGGTTTATCAATTTGATTCGCACTCTTTTGTATAGAATCAAAGCTAGGCCAGGGGGTGACTCAAGTTAGCAGGGATTATACCATATGTACTGTAAGAACCGCTGTCTGTGTATAGAACACTCAGTTATTTTGTTTTGATTTTATTTGAGTGAATCTTATATAATTTATTATGCAGATCACAGACTTGCTCTTCATAGAGTAAAATGTTTACAATTTTTTTTATTGGTCTGTAAACAAAGATCTGCTGATAATGAGAAGTAAAAGTTCTTATATACCATAGACTACATATATTTAAATATAGTGGAGAACTTATAGATCTTATATACAATACATATTTAGATACATTGGTTGTATGTATTTATTTATATATATGTATTTATAATATATATATTTATTTACATATATTCATTTATTCCAGTTTGAGGCTGATCGTATGATATCGTATATGATTGTGTAAATTATACGCTTTATAAAGTTTTTCTACTCAAGATTTAATAACTTGCTTTAGAGGTATTCAAAAGGTATTCAATATTGAATACATTATTTATTTTTATGTGATAATCAAATTACAAATTAATGTAATACACTTGCCTACTTTGACGACATTTCTATAGGCACTGAATAGTCTAAAGAAATAGAGTTAATTGATCGGGAATCCCCCGATACGGAACAGGTGCGGCACATCCACATATATAAATGTGTATCCATTATATGTACTCGAAATGTTGTATGTTGTCTCTCTTTGTGGTAATTGTACACGCAACACAATTCAAATTCCAAGAAAACCCACACGGGTTCAACAAACGGGGTGTGTACCGTCCAAAAAGACACAACAATAATAATAATACTCTATGAAGACATAAAGTGCCGCCTTGAGCCAGAGATAGATGTAGATGTCTATCTATATAAATATTTATGAGCGCGAACAAGTCAATTTATATATATATAAGAGGCAAGTCTCTTTTACAACTTGACGCGTTCGAGTTGAAGTTGAACTTGAAGTTAAACATTATCTAAATTATAAATTATATTTAATTTCCATTTTTGCATAATTGTTAAACTGTTTTCGAAGTCGTGGTTTAAGAATTATCGAATCGTTTGAGTTTAAATCAAAAAAACAGTGCAGGCAAAAAGCGATCATCCAGTTCAAGTATCATCATAAATCATTAGAGGTAAGCGCGCACCTTAATCCCTTGCCGATCCTATTAACACCCAACGTATACCCGATCTTTCTCTATCTCCCTGCAGCACATGCAGCAGCTGGCGGCTGTCGTGAAGCCAATGGCACAGCGCCCGTTTCCGGTTCCTGTGATGCGTACATCGAGTGCAAGAATGGCGTCGCCGAGGAGAAGCTCTGCCCCGATGGACTGCTCTATAATGAGAAATCGACGGGCTATCCCTGCGGCTATCCCATCGATGTAGAGTGCACCTCGCCCCAGGCACGCCTGCAGGCCGCACAGCCCACCGACGATTGCCCCCATCAGTTTGGCTACTACCGCATGGGCGATGCTAGTCACTGTGGTCAGTTCATGAATTGTGCCGCCGGCCGTGGCTTTGTTTTCGATTGTCCCGAGGGTTTGGCCTGGAATCCGGCCACCTACAAGTGCGACTGGCCCGATCAGGTGGAGGACTGTGATGCTGAGGCTTTCCTAGGCTTCCGTTGCCCCGCACCAGCGCCCAAGTCGGAGCTTCTCGGAGAACAGGAAGAGGACTACACTTTCCATCCCTCGCAGGACAATTGCCAGGTGTACTTCATCTGTATTGAGGGTCGCCCGCGTCGCATCGGATGCGGCGAGGATCAGGCCTTCAACCAGGAGCTGAAGCAGTGCGACGACATCGACAATGTGCCCAACTGCAGCGCCGACATCCGAACCAAGGGTGCCGAGATCAAGGCGGCGCGTGCCGCAGCCGCTGCCAAGCGTCGCTCCAAGCAATAGGCGTGGCTAAGCTTAAACAAATCAAAATCACAACAAAAGAAATGAATTATAAACAAGTTTGCATGGCAGGCAAAAGAACTGCTTGAGTTTTCTAGTCTGTAGTTAAAAATGGGTGCCAATTCACCTAGTGCCAATTTCCAATTGTACTTTTAAAATACTTACAAACATCTCTCCGGTTAACATCAAATAAAAAACAAAATCTGAAAAATATACCCAAAAGGGAATCTTTCTTTTTTACTTTTTACTTTTTAGAAACACGGTATGGTCACACTGAAATTAATATGCAGGCGGTCGTTATACTGATCGTAAACAGAGAGAGAATACGATCTTTTGTTTTGAAAATTTTTAATCTTATTCATTCAAAAATTCTTCTATTCTTGCAGCTCTGGCCTCACCCGAGTGTCCCGTACCCAATGGACGTTTCGCGTCCGGAGATCAGTGCGATGCGTACACCGAGTGTCAGGACGATGTTCCCGTTGCCAAGCTCTGTCCAGACGGTAGGTGCTCCCACTTCGTCTCTCTCACTCTGACTCTCTTTTACTCACTCTATCCATATTTTCCAAAAGGTCTGCTTTTCCATCAGCGCGCCAAGGCCACCGGTGAGTGCACCTATGCGCCATATTCCACGTGCAAGGAGCGCGCACGCCTGCAGCCCGCCAACGGCACCGAGGAGTGTCCACGCCAGTTCGGCTTCTATCCCAATGGGGATTCCACCAAGTGTGGCGTCTACCGCAATTGTGCGCATGGCGTGGCCAGCTTGACTAAGTGCCCCGAGGGTTTGGCTTTCAACGAGGAGAGCTACCAGTGCGACTGGCCCGATCTTGTGCCCAGCTGCAACGCCGAGGCCTATTTGGGCTTCAATTGTCCTGCACCCGAGCTGGTTGATGGCGTCGCACCAGAGGTGGATGTCAGTCCTGAGGGTGAGCTGCGCTACTATCGCCATCCGCAGACCTGCAAGAAGTACTTCGTCTGTGTAAACGGACATCCGCGTCTGTACAACTGCGGCAAGTACCTGGCCTTCAATGCGGAGACCAAGCTCTGCGATTTCTACAACAAGGTGCCCGAGTGCTATGCCCTGCTCAAGGAGAAGCAGAAGCTCAAGGCTGAGCGTAATGTGCCCTCTCTGGGTCAGGCCCTGGCTTAGAGCCGCTTCGAGCAGCAGGCTTTAGTGTAGAGGCTTCACTGTAGTTGCATTCCTGTATAATTTGTTTCACTTGTACATACCTATAAATGTATTGTGTATTATATAATAAAGAATTATCACTGCCTTTAAAAACACACAATAAAGTTTATTTCCTTTGTGAAAAGTCGGTTTGTGCGTGGCAGACGCTAAAACCCCGCTCGACAGCTTTCAGTTCCCCAAGGAACACATTTACAACTTACTGACGCCATATCGGTCAGGAATCTGGGATTACTTCTTTCTACTCTCATATTCAAATTTTGGATGACTATCGCCAACCCCCCAATGGTGAATACCTTGAAGCTTAAAAAAAGGCCACAAGGTGCACTTCTAAAGCTATAAAGTTGTACTTTGGAAGATATATCCAAAATTACATAACGATCCTACTTTTTTATGATTATCGCTATTGATTACCGATCAACGACATCGATTATCGATACTGTTTAGAGAAATCGGTTATCGATAGTACTATACAGCACCGAAAAAGCAATGCTGCTCCGAAAAACCATACGACATCGAAAATATACTAGTATTTCATATAGAGAAAATCAAGCACATTTCCAGTCATAAATTCCCGTAGTAAATTGTATAAATTTAGCTGCTTATTTTTAAGTGCTTCCTCGAAATTTCTTAGTGGCAAAAAAAAAAAACCAAAAAAAAAAGAGGCAGAAGGAGGCATGGCAGACCCCACAAAGTATATATATTCTTGATCAGGAAGAGGAGCGGAGTCGATTGAGCCAAATTTCTTCTTCTTCCGAAATTTGATACGACCTCAAAAGTATGCAAAACCCCATCAAACAAGCAAATTCTAATCAAACAATATCACTGTAGCACAAATTCCAAAATACTTTCGGGTCAGTCCCTATTGTTGGATGTTTTTTTTTTAAGTTTACCTATAAATAAAATAAGTTTTATATTTAGCTTTGTAAGATTTAAATTTTATTTGTTATCATCATTTATTGATTCCGTTTTTTGTTTAGTTATGTGTTGTTCTTTTGGAATTTGTTTGTGGCTTGAATTGTGACGATTTATCGATAGATTAATTAAAGTTATATCAATCGTACATAAACCAACTTCCAACTGTCATATCATCATCATATGCAACATTCTCTTACTGCTGCTCTACTATACAAGGTTTCGATTATTTTTCTCTCAGTTTTCTCTCGTTTTTCTCTTTCGGTTTAAAATATACCAGTTTTACATGAACTAATGACAAAAATGAGATCTTCTTCAGCTTTGTTTTTTGTTTTATTCGAAATAAATTTTAAGCTCGAATTTAGTTGTTGTTTTACCGTTTTTGCTGTATTTAGTTATAGACTAAGTAACTAAGCCAATTAATATTCCGTGTTTTGGTTTCTTTAGACTCTTTGTGATTTGTGTTGTCTTTAAAATGATTGGAGATTTATTTTTTATATTCTTTTTTTTCTTGTTTTTGCTTAAACTAAACGATCCCGAAAAGATCCCGCTCTACTTCTCACAGACTTTTCTTCACTTTTTGGCTATAAAAATTAAATTACATTTTAGGTTTCGATTTGTTTTCATCAATTTGTTTGAACTTTTTGCACTTTTTTTGCTGCATGTGTGTGTGTGTGTATATATGTATAATTTTAAATTACAACAAATTAAAGAATGTTTTATGTTAAATGTTTTTTCTTTGATGTTTTATGTATTGTTATGTTTAAGTTTAAGTACATTTAGTTATTATTTAGAGTATATGCATGTATTTTTATTTTATTTTTATTTTTGTTTTTTTTTTTTTTGTGTGGTTTTACAAATTTCTTATTAGCATTAGTTTATGTTATTTAGTTTTTATTTTCTTGTTGTTGTTTAAATTTTCTGTATTTTCGTTTTATTTTGTTTCAATTTGTTTTGTTTTTTTTTTTAGTTTTTTTGGTTTTGGTTTTTGTTTTTGTTTTGTTTTTGTGGTGCTTGGCTAAGGCGACTTTTGTTTGTTTGCTTTCACGTTTGTTTCTGTGTTTGTTTCTTTGTTCGTTTTGTTTAATTTTGTTTAGATGCTGCAATATATTTTGCTCTCTTTTGTTGCTCTGTTTTATCCGTTGTCCGTTGTCACTGTTTTTTCATTTTTAACTGTTTACATTTTTCACACATTTCACACATAATAAAAACTAAATGATTTGCACTTGAACATGAATGTAATCGAAACAAATTGAAGTGAAACATCAGAAAAACCAACAAAAAAAATTTATCAAAATATAAAGAATGTTAAAAAATAAAACAACATTTTAGTCAATTACAATTTGTGCTAGAAAATTCGGCTATTAAAATTATTTAAGTTCATATCATACGCCTCACAAATATTTCATTCCATTTCATTTGCATTACGCTTTTTGTTTTCATTTATCGTTTGACCTTTTGATCATTTTATCGATTAATCGTTTCGTCATTTATCGTTTTTTGTGTTCTCTTTTTTTTTTTTGTTGTTTGGTTTCAGGGAAAAGTTTTACAAGACAATTCATCTGTGTTTCCATTCGTATTTCATTTTTGTATTACTTTATTTGTATATATTTTTCTTGTTGTTGTTTATGTTGTTGTTGTTGTTTAAACATATTCAGTCTTTCAGCTTTCAACAGAAATAAATTAATTAAATTAATTTATTCAATTGCAAATACAAAATGTGCTCCTGCTGCTGCCTGTAAATAATTTCGTGTTCTATTGCATTGTTATGGTAATTTCTGTTATATAGTCCGCCTTCTACGTTTAAAATTTATAGCCAAAAATCGTTGTGGTGTTGCTTCTTCGCGCTTGAAGAAAATTTGGAAAAAATTTCATATTCTTAGTCAAAGTTGGTTGTAAAAGCCAAAAGTTTGCTTTGCTTCTGCTTTTGCATGGTTGCATTTCATATTTGGATTAAAGTATGTGTATATAGCTTAACTTAATGCTAGATATATTTGCTTTCGTTTTTTCGTTTACCATTTACATTAAATAGTAATAATTAATATTATATATGCTTGGAATATCTGAATTCCTACATTCCTACTCCTAATTCCTTACTCCTTACTCCTTACTCCTTACCCTCTACTCTCTACTCCCTACTCCTTATGCGCTTCATTTTCTTCCTCTTTGGCCTAATAAACTGCTTGGGGTTTTGCCTTTTTGCGATTTTTAAAAACAATTCGTGTGGACGTATCCTTTTTTGCATGTTTTCCATTTTTCCATTAGGTTCATTCAAAATTGTTGCTTAAATTTAATTTAATCTTTAAGATACTTGTTTAATGCTTTAGTTAGTGTATAGTAAATATATAAAATTTTGTGTCTAAATTCAGTTGTTTTTAGGAGTTCTTCTCTATTTTGGCAAATCAAATCAGAGTTCTTCAACACTTTTCATTTACTTTAAACAATTTGTTTTATTCTTCATTTCGCTTTCGTTTTTTTATCTTCTTTTTTATTTTTATTTTTACTCTTTATTTTTTGGGTGGGGCTTACGTTTATCATATGCTATATATATAGATCATTTGATCTAATTTCTTTTGTTTATATTTTTGTTTTGTTGTTTTGTGATGCCAACATAAAAATTTGTTGTCAAATCGTTTTACAATTTTCTGTTCATCTCAGCTCAGGTTTTTTTCTGTTCAATAGTTTCATATTTGTTTTTCTCTTACTGTAAGTATAACCGGTCTCTGGTAAGGCAACTGCTTTTTGTCACTGAATTTGTAATATTTTCGTTACGTTTCATTTACGTTTTCTTATATTTTTTTTGTGTATATTTTTTTTGTTTATGTTTTAGTTTACGTTTTCTTCTTCTGCTTGTTGTAGTGGTACTGCATTTTGTATGTTTCTAATTTAGTGGTTCGAGTCAGAGTGTTTTTTTTTTTTTGTGTATTTTGCGTTTTTATCGAACTAAAATGTGTAGTATCGATAGGTAGAGTTTTTTTTTTTAATTGAAAGCATATCATAAGCAGCCAAAATTGTAACTTTGATTTCGAATTGTTCGAATAGCTTAGTTTTACTCCTAAAAACAACGAAATATTTTGATGATTTTCTCGTTTCATATCATTTTAGTTCATTTTTGCTTTGCCTTAAATGTTAAATGTTTTGTTTAATTGAAAAGTTCATTTATCAATATATGCTAGACTTTCTTTTTGGTTTTCTTTTCTTCATTCTTAATTGCCAACTTGTAATACAATAATTTTTCAATTTTTCAATTTTTCAATTTTTTTAAAATTTAATTTGCGATTTGTTTTTATTTGACTTTTTGTCATTACATTTTTGCAAGTATTCTTAATGTTTATTTGAAATTTTAAGTACTTTTTCGCGACACTTCAACTAATTTAAGTGCTTAATTTTGCGGCCTAAATTTAATGCAGTTTACAATGCGCATGCAAGTTATTCTCTCCCCTTTCTTTCTCCCTTTCTCTCTCGCTCTCCCTCTTTCTCTCTTTGTTATTAAAAAATAACTTTTATGCACTCCATGATTATTTTGATGTACTTCATATGGGGAAGCTTGCGGTTCTCTTTCATTGACAAATTATTTGATAAACAAAACAATATTAAAGGAAGAATTAACAAACTTAGTTAAAACAAGTAAAGTAAATTGTTGTAGTTAATTTAAATCATTTTAATAAAGTAATAAATTTAATTACAAAACTTAACTTTAATCAGGATAATAATATGAAAATGTCAACTGTAAAATCGATGCAAACATAAACAAATATTTAAATGATTTCATAATTTTAATGCGAAAGTACTATAAAAAAAACTATAAAAACAAATTGAATGAAAATGAATAGAACTAAGTTTGCTTGGATTAATTAAACTTTCGCTTTTTGCCACCGCGCTTCTTGCCCTTTCCGCGCGACTTGGCCAATTTGCGTTTTTTGCTAACTCCATCGCCGCGCATCGCCGACTCGCGTCGAATCTCTCCCAGGATTTCATCGCCCAGAGTGTCTAAAAGAAGTGTTTCAAATAGTTAGTGACAGTCAATTACAGGGTATATGCATGCGTTAGTCATTTACTTAATGTGGTGAGCTTTCGCTGACGATGTTTCTCCGCCTTGGTAACAGGCAGACGCACCAAATAGTTCTCCTCGTACTCCTGCTTCTCCTTCTGGGCCTGCGACAGCTGCTGCTGTGCACGGGATCCCGATGAGAGCTCAGTGGGCGCATCTAGGTACTCCTCCTTCAGATCTTGCAGCATGGATGAACTGTGGAGTGAATGTAATGGGCAATTAAAACGTGTGCATCAAGGACTGAGTGAACGTTGACTACTCACGTGATGGCACGCTTCTTGGCTCGCTCCATGGCCTTCTTCTCCTTGTCCGCGTCGCGCTCATCGCCATCGTAGTAGACGGGCTTGATGCGAGGCGGAACATAGACGCCCGATTTGCCAGCTGTGGCTGCCTTGCGCGGCTTTTTCGCCGCTCCAGCACCATCCTCCGATTCGTCCTCGTCCTCATCCTCATCACTGTCTTCCTCTGCATCATCATCGTTATCCTGCTCATCGCCAGCTCCGGCTGCACTGAGCATATCCTCTGGATTGGGCTTATACAATATGGGATCTGTGCTGCTCGAGACGCCCGTGGTGGCCGTCTTGACCAGTTTATCGATCTGATAGCGCAGCTTATGATCGATCGGTCGTATCTTCTCCAGCACCGTGCGTATCTCAATCAAACGCTCAATGGAGGGATCCCCCTCGATGGTCTCCCCAGAGCACTTGCGCAGTACCACATACGTCAAGTTGATCAAATAGTCCAACAGCATATGATACTTGACCTCCAGAAAGCTTAGGCCGTACTCTGTGCTTAGCTCCCCGGCTTTCACGCGCTGCAGCATCCCCTCCACCAGATCCGTGACCTGTTTGACATTGCTGTTCATCTCACCCAGTAGCTGTATGGCCTGCGGTATGTCCTGCTGTCCCTGCACCTCGCAGTCGTAGTCGAGTGCCTGTAATTAGACAGTGAATCAATATATGAATATATGGTATAAATTTAAATTAAAAACTACTACAGAGTCAAGTTTCAATGATCTTATATATTATGTAGTGGAGATGTGGTTATGTAGTCTGATCAAAATGTTTTATGTAACTATACTTTAAGGTTAAGGTTGCATTTGATCAATTGGATCTATTACAATTATCAACAGGAAAATATATTGAATAAAAGTTACTTTCCGGTATTGGTTTCGATCTTCGATAGATTGAAATATCTGTTGAGGTTATAGTACGGTAACGGTTTCGGGTTTGGCTTAATTCCCTGCTTATCCATAGTATTATTCATTTCGATCGACACATTGAGGTTTGTGATTATCATTGACTTATGAGAGTCTCAGAGTCTATTTTTTCTAATTGTTAATACACTTGAATTGTTTCAAAAAGTCTAATACGACAATATAAACTAATAGATCTTATAGATACTTCCTATAGATCTTTAAAATTCTATATTTTCATCTGTATTCAAGCTGATTTACCTCTGCAGATGCGCTATATTTTAGTTGCATTTCCAGTTGACTTTTGTTAGTGAAATGCATTTAACAATTAACATTTGTGTTCTTGGATTATAGACAGGTAATGCGTACATATATACATGTATATATGCAACTCTGACTATTATTATTATATATGTATGGTATATAGAAACAGCTCAAATCCGTGTGCAAAGGGTTGAGCTGCTAATTATGCTGGTATTCGCCATGGAACAGAAACAAATCCGTTGGCCAATGACCAATGCCAAAATACATGTGAAATTATATAAATACAAACATTCCATACCTCCCTCTCTCTCTCTCTCTCTCTCTCTCTCCCTCTCTCTCTCTCTCTCTCTCTCTCCTCTTTTCCTCGTTCTTATATCTCGCACCACTTTGTCT
>JBANCZ010002190.1:0-16928 GCA_037040025.1 Sphaerogastrella javana | reverse complement strand
GCCTGTTACACACAAATCGACTTTGCACAAAGTTAATAGACCCTTTTTGTGTTTTTTAAACACAGGGTCTAAAAAAAGAATTACAGGGTATACAAATCAAGCAAATTCTTTTGGCAAAAACTTTTTGGCCGCCTTTTGGAAAAGTAGCAGCTGCCAGGACACATGAATCAGCACAAAGTCCTCAAAGTTTTTCAAATGATTTAATTAGAATTCTTTAAGGTAAATATGTAACTCGTAAACGAGAGATGGAGACCAAGAAGTAAGGCAATCAAAGAGAGAGAGAGAGAGAGAGAAAGAGAGAAAGGGATAGATATGGTATGAGAGGAATCTTTCTTGTCTTTGCCAACTGTGTCCCTTTTTCTGAACTCTCAAGTTTAATTATGAAATTTTTCAAGGTGACACGATACACACATACACCTTGACACACACACAAAGGGAGACATCCATATAATGTACACACACGCCTAGAGGCAAGAGCAATAGCATACCATGTTATTTGTAGGCGTGTCAAATTGCCTCTAACGTTCACGTTAAGTATTCCTCAAGATTTTGCGGTAGATTAGCTAAGCGAATTAGCAAAAAGTTTCAATGTGTTGATAGAAAATGTTGTCAAATTATTTCGCCTGAATGGGTTAAGGATGCCATAGGATACTCGCTTGAAATGTCAATTGAATTCTAATTGGGTGCCAGGCACAGAACTTTAGCTAAGAGAAAAAAATATCAAATTTCTTATTATTACATTACGCAGTTAGTGTACACTGTGAGAAATAAAGCCGGCAAATTGTTACACTTAGTAGAATGTTTAGATTCAATGTCTAGATTTAAAATGATACGTTTTTATATATAGTACAAACCTTAATCATTCTCTTCTAATAAAGTTTAAATAAAAGTGTTTGAAAAGTAAGATCAACATTTTAAAGAATCTTTTCCAAAGACTTTCATAATTCGATATCACAAACAATTGCCAGAGCTTTTAACTTGCAGCAAGGACAACTTTTAAGCACATTGAACTTTATTAAAACAATATGATCTTATTTTTGTTTATTTTTTGGCGTGTGGTCTCTGTATTTGCAGTCACATAATCCATCAAAGATAACTTAATATTTATAATTATACGCCAGGTTTGCCTTGAGCCCAAAAGAAATTTTCCTTTTCCTTTTCGTTTTTTTGAATGTTATTTATTTGGTTTGTGCTTTGGTTCTAAAATTTAAAATTCGTTTTTAAGTTGGAGAAAGAGGGAAATAGAAAGTCTGGCTAAGGGAGCGAACCTGCTAATTGGCATCTCTGGTGCAATGCTTTTTCCTTTGGTCTTATTAAACTTTAATCTTTTATCAAATACCCAGGATGGGTGGCAAATACGCAAATGGCGAAGGATAAAAACAAAATCACGTCAAGATTAATGTTTATTGATTTTTCAACGCAGCGCTAATGTTGAGCCTAGAAACAGCACAACAACAACAAAAAAAAAAAAACGAAAACAACGAAAAAGAAAGGGAGAAATCGAAGAGAAATGTGTACAAGAATAGAAGACAGAAGGAGAACAAGAAGAGGTACAGACTGAGTAAAAGCTGCGGCTCACAAAGGGAAAATCAGCGCGTTTTTCTTCTGGCTTAGTTTTCTATTTCTGTGTAAAGCCATCTTAAGAATTTGATAAGCTTATTTAAAATTTGTCTTGAATGCTTTTGCTTGTCTATCTATATATATACTATATGTATACGTATACTAAACGTATGTTTGTATGTAATGAATTGAGAAACTTTTCGTATTTACATTTTATCGAAAGCACGTTGCCAAAGTATCTTGTCCTTGTTGATTTTTGGGTTCTCGATTTAGCAACCAAAAGGGACCTACCTGCAATAAGAGAGAAAAAGGTATTTTATTAATATTAAAATATATTAAAAAAAAAAAGTTAAAAACATTTCATATTTACTAGTTTGATATTTTATGTAAAAGAACATATACAACACATTTGACTGGGCGAAAGAGTTCAAGGGAGATAAATATGGAGAGAGGAAGATCAAGTAAGAAAGAGAAATATGGAGAGAAAGATCAAGCAAAAGAGAGAAGTCAGTATGTATTAAGAGATAAAGGAAAAGATCAAGTAAGAAATAGAAGAAACCAGTTAAATCGAGAAATATACGAACATATAATAACAGAAAAACCAAGTGAGAGAGAGACATATGCATATAGAGAAAATGAGAGAAATATTAAGTAAAAGAGACAAATAGTATATTGTTTACATTTATTATAATAATAATAAAATAATTTATTGTAATATAATAATGTAATAAATAATAATATAAACGTAACTAAAATTCAATTCATTTGAAATTTATTCAAATTACCTCGCTTATAACTGCATTATAAATTTGCACTACTTCACTTTCATTTCGGTTTCTTCGCTTTCCACTATTCTTTAATATCAAAGATATCAAAGAATAGAAAAAAAGTCTCAAAAAAAAATTCTGTCTAAAACTGACCTATAGAAACTTTTTTGGGTATTTAGCGATAACTGGAATAATAAAACACTATGGTTTTCCAAAGAAGTAAAGATTACCAAATGGGAGTTCAGTGCTTAGAACTAAAAATTTTAATCAATTCCTAGACATACCCATACCCACTTTCGTAGTAAATTGTACATTGTATTAGTTAAACCATGTCGATAACGCTATCGATAACAACAAATTCAGTCTAATTGGAAATTAATTGTCTAAAAGTATGTAAGAACTTGATGTAGGAAATCTTTGCCCCAACGATTGACCACAATCACTACCTTGAAATCAATAAATTAAAAAAAATGTATATAAAATAAAGGCTAAAAATTATATTCATACAGCTTTTCCTTGCCAAAGTTACTCTGTGCCATTAAAAGTTAAAATCGCCGCTTGTTTTATCGCCTTCAACCTCCCCCTACCGCCTATTCCATTCGACCTTTCCTCTCTACAGAGAGGGAGAGAGAGAAATGCTTCTTGGCATCAATTTTCTCCATAAATTAGTAAACGAGAAGACCTGTAAAACCATATTCACCATGTAGATAAACTCATTAAAATAATTTCTACGTAATTTCCCAGTTAAATTTATTGTTATTACAGAACGATACTTCCTCTGCTTGGCTTCCTCTGTTCTGATGCTTGTAATCCGGGCAATGCGCTGCGATTGGTGCTCATACCAGAATCGAAGTGAGAAAATAAAAGGTAAATAATTAAAAACATTAATCTTTGCCAAACTAACATTAAACCACGAAATAGCAATCGCATATACGGCTTAAGTTGAATTCCAATACCATCTGATTGGATTTAAAAAAAATCAGAGAAAGATTGAAGAAATATATTAAATACTACTACATATGTATGAAATTTGCTTATGTTGTGAATCTTAGAGAAATTATAAGATTTGAAGGGTTTTATTTTATAAGTGATTATATTTACTATAGTATACTATACTAAACTAAATTACTACACCTGTATTTACAATAATATTACAATAGGTATATGAGTAATACGCTGAACTTGAGCGTCCTTATCGGTTATTAAACCATTGCACATTGAATATTTTTCAAAGAGCTTAGAAATAGAAGAAGAAACAAATGACTCAGTTATAGTAAAAATTTGTACAACTGATTATATTCTATGATATTCACTTAGTGAATTGATTTAAATTGATAACTGTTATACCACTTTACAGTAGTAGTATTATTAATAGTAGTTGAACCGATAAGCTATCGATATAAGTGTCTCAACCCTATCTACAAGGCTTCCACGCTTTTTACGAATAGCTTATCTCTGGTAATCTGTTGATGTTTGTTTCATTTATAAGAGCCCAAACTGTCAGAATGTGTCATTCGCAATATCTCATTGAAATAGTCATGATCAAAGTATTAATGCAAAGTGTGGTGCTCTGTTGGGGCTTAACCGTAGTGAGTTCCATGCAACTAAAGCAAAGTTTTTTAGTACCCGACGAGAATTATCAACGACTAACTAAACTACGTTCAATCGCTGTTGAATTTGCGGAACATTTTGAAAATATTACAGCAAATGATTTGGATTTACTTAGCTCACGCCTGCCTAATCAACAGGACCTACAATGCCTGGCGGATATAACCCAATGGATGAAGGGTCTATCCTCGAGCAAGTTTTGGGCACTAAAAAGTGAGTGTGAAGCCCAATTAATTAAATTTTGAGTAACATTTATTTTATTATGTTTATAGTGCTGGATGCCTGGGGCTCCATACCCAATGGCCTGCTTTATGGTAACATTATCGACATGGGCAACTACGATGAGTGCATCAACATAAATAAGAAGATTATGCAGAACTACAAAATACAGGGAAAATATTGCACAGCTGGTGTACCTGTCTTCAGATCTCTGGCACTCAAAATAGGAGTTTGTTTTCCCTCCTCGTGTTCTGCTACTAATATTGATGCCTTTTTGGGGCATCTCATGAATAAACTATTGGGTATTAAAATATCCAGTCAAATTGTGAGTGAGGCTAGTTGTAAAACAACGGATCAGGTACCATTAGATGGTCTAGCAATTTTCACAATGTAAGCAAAGTTTGAATTGTTAAAAATTTAGATTTCTAATAGTTCATATTATCTATAGTGTGGTATTATCCTTACTAGGGTCTGCCTTGCTTCTAGCTACGCTGATGGATTATTTTTTCAATGAGGATCAAAGTAAGTAATTTCAGACTTAATAACTTGAAGCAATTAACACTGTTTTTTACAGATAAACTTTCTACGCTGGTTAAAGCATTCTCCATTCGGGCCAATTCTCACAATTTGTTCCGACTTGTTGAGCCCGGTTGCAATCCTAATGTCATTGATTGCCTTAATGGCTTGCGCTGCATGTCTCTTATATGGGTAATCATAGGACATCAATACCTGTTCGCATTTATGGGACCGAACATTAATCAATATGATCTATTCAAGGTATTATAGATCATGTAGTTTCAATATTTTAAAGCTCTAATAGTAATATGTGTTACAGTGGTTCGAAAAACCCTTCAGCAGCTTTATCTTGCACAGCGTATTTGCAGTGGATACCTTCTTCTTTCTCAGTGGCTTGCTTTTGGTCATGATCTCACTTCGGTCTCTGGAGAGGTATGTTTATAATAGTAGAAACATAAGAAACATTTTAAAACAATTCCTTTTTAATTAGATCCAAAGGAAAACTGAATGTGCCGCTGATGTATTTTCATCGTTATTTGCGTTTAACACCTATTCTAGCTTTCGCAATTCTGATCTATATGAAAATACTACCATATATGGGCAATGGACCTATTGCAGAGACAGTACGATTCGATGATTATGATAAATGCAAGCGTACTTGGTTCTGGACTCTGTTATATCTACAAAACTATGCGACACCCGATATGGTAAGTTTATATGAAATAAACTCTTAGAACATATGCTAAACTATGCTTCTTTTATTCTTTCTTTTAGTGCATTAGTCATGCTTGGTATTTGGCTGTGGATATGCAGCTGTATATACTCTCGCCCATATTCTTGATTGCCTTGTATAAGTGGGGCAAAAAAGCAGCAGCTGGCATCTTTGTGCTCATGCTAATGCTCTCGGCTTGCCTCTTTAGTTCAATGATGACCAAGAACTACAGTTTAATGCTGTCGTAAGTACCTATAATATATAATATATATAGTGTTGAATATGGTATAAACTGTATTATTTGTTTACCTATAGCATTGGCGAAATCTCTGGTGAGGCTCAACGCAAGTTTTATTTTGCCACACACACTCATGCAGCGCCCTGGCTGATTGGCTTGCTCTGTGGTTACTTTCTGCATCTGAATCGTCAAAGGACCTTTAACTTAAATCGCATCTATGTCTGGTTAGGTTGGATTGTCGCTTTGAGTCTGTTATTTACTTCAATATTTGCACTATTACCGGCTGCTCAGTGGACTGCCCCGGCCTTAACCATGCTAGAACAGGCTTCTTACTACACGCTCAGTCGCATCGCCTGGCCACTGGGTCTGTGCTGGGTGGTGTTTGCCTGTAAGATGGGCTATGGTGGATTGGCAAATAGCTTTCTGTCTTCAACATTGTGGCAACCGATGGCAAAGCTCTCATACTGTTCATATATCTTTCACATATTTATACAAACTGTGAATGCGAAAAGGTTGAGAACCAACTACTTCTACTCGGACTACAGTTTGGTGAGCATAAATATCTTAAAATACAATCATTTTTAACAAACTGTATTAATTTTTATTTCTATGTGATTCAACAGATGTTATCCTTTTGGGAAACTATTGGCTTTACCTTTCTTATGGCCTACTTGATGTACATTATGATGGAGGCGCCTTTTGGTGTGCTCGAAAATCTGCTATTGCCCAAGCACAAAACTGCGACAAAATCTGAGACTTGTAATAACGCAAACATTCAACCTAGTGTAGCTATAGAAACTGAAAAATAGCTGTAGCTTTAAAAAGATTAAACATATCTCATAGCATTAAAATAAAATGTTAAAACTATGTTGTAAAAGCTTCATTAGTTCAATGCGCTAGATTTGATAAGACTGCTACAAATACATCAATTAAAGCAATCATATCTGTTTATACAAAAAGCACACCTTATCTATACAAAACTCGAAAGCTTGTTGAATGTATATAAAAGCCTGATATTCCAAGAACTGGACACACCGAATAGCAACCTCTAACAAACAACATGGCCGGGGTTTTGGCTATATTATTACTAGTTGCACTGACTTTAGTCGCTGCACATCAAAGCCTGCGAGAGGAGGATTATGATCGTATAATGGAACTACGTCCACTTGGCATAGAGTTCTCCCAATATTTTGGGAATATAACAGAGACTGATCTGAAATTGCCCAGTGGTCGCGTTCCCAGCCAACAGGATCTGCAGTGTCTCGCTGATATGGCTGTGGTTATGCAGGGTGTAAGCGCACGTAATTTTTGGGCCTTAAAGAGTGAGTAGTAATAACTATAAATATCAACTCTACTGAATATTTCCATTATAATAATATACATTTATGCATACAGTGATCGATGCTTGGGGCACATTTCCAAAGGGCTTGCTCTATGGCAACATGGTGGACATGGGCAACTATGATGAGTGCATTGAGATCAATAAACAATTAATGAATACCAAAATACAGGGGAAATATTGCTTTGCCTCGTTACCCTTGACCTCATATGGTATCAATATAAGAGCTGGAGTTTGCTTTCCCGCCTCCTGTGCGGCCACGCATATGGAAACATTTCTGGCACAATTTATGCAAAGGCTGCTCGGTGTCAGCAGCACGCATCTGCATGTAAATGAGGATAGTTGTCGAACAGCCGATGCACAGCCTCAAGATGCACTATTCGTATTCACAGTGTAAGCATTAGAGTATTCAATTGCAAATGGTTTGCAATATGTAAATATATTGTATATCCTACAGTGTTGTGCTCTCTGTGCTTGTGGGTCTTGTTCTATTGGCCACACTTTATGATTACTTTTTGTGCCAGGATCAAGGTAAGTTGAGTGGTTCGTTCCACCTCATTATTACTATAATTGACTGCTTGGTTTATTTCTCATTGTAAGCTCAACTGCCTGCTGTGATCAAGATTTTCTCAGCACGTGCCAATTCGCGCTCTCTTTTCCGCCTCGTTGAACCCAAGTCCAATCCTAATGTTATCGATTGTCTATACGGCATGCGTTGCATGTCGCTTATCTGGGTTATTTTTGGACATCAATACCTGTTCGCCTTGTTGGCGCCAAATATCAATCAGTTTCGGGTGAAATGGGTGAACTACTTTGATTTTTATTTCGGTATTTTTGGCATTTCCTTAAGATAATAAAAGAATTCCCTTTTAGTGGTTCGAGAAACCCTTTACCAGCTTTGTCTTACGCGGGGTGTTCTCGGTGGATACCTTCTTCTTTATCAGTGGCTTGCTCTTGGTCATGATTTCGTTGCGCTCGCTGGAGAAGTAAGTTTATAATTATAATCAAATTATATTACATATATATATATATACATTTGATTTCAGAACTAAGGGAAAACTAAATATTCTGCTGATGTATCTACATCGCTACTTGCGTCTGACGCCTGCAGTTGCCTTGGCTATCCTTGTGTATATGAGAATATTGCCTCTGCTGGGCGATGGACCCTTATATGAGAGCATCAAGTTTGATGACTATGAGAACTGCAAGAAGACCTGGTTCTGGACGTTGCTTTATCTACAGAACTATGCCACACCAGAACTGGTAAAAGCTGTTATTTAAAGGAACAATCAGATAGACTATAACATTTAATTTTGTTTATCCCTAGTGCATTAATCATTCCTGGTATTTGGCTGTGGATATGCAGCTCTATTTCCTATCGCCTATTTTTCTGTTTGGCCTGTACAAGTGGGGCAAGAAGGCAGCAGCTGCTATATTTGCATTAATGCTCCTGCTCTCTGCTTGCCTCTTCAGCACAATGATGACCGAAAAGTATCCTGTTTATTTGGAGTAAGTTCATAGAAACTAAACTATCTTCACTATCTTTAATCATTTAATTTTTCGCAGAAATGGCGTTACTCCAGATGAAGCACAACGAAAGCTATACTATGCCACTCACACACATGCAGCACCTTGGCTTATTGGTGTTCTCTTTGGCTACTTCTTGCATGTGAATCGCCAGAGATCCTTTAAGCTCAACCGCATCGCTGTGTGGACTGGTTGGCTTTTGTGTTTGGCCCTCATCTTCACTTCAATATTTTGTCTCTATCCATACGCTAATTGGTTGAATCCGACGTTACCCATGCTCAATCAGGCCTTCTTCTATACCTTCACTCGCATTGCTTGGCCTGTGAGCCTTTGCTGGTTGGTGTTTGCCTGCAAGGAGGGCTATGGTGGCATGGCCAACAGTTTCCTCTCCAGTCCCCTGTGGCAACCTCTAGGCAAGCTCTCCTACTGCGCCTACGTTTTTCATATCTTCATTCAACAACTTAATGGCAGACGCATGCGAACGCCCACGTTCTTTTCGGACTATGATGTGGTAAGGAAAGAATTTTGTGACAGGCATTTAAAAAAAGCACTAACTATTTATTTTTTTGCAATAGATGCTTATATTTTGGTCGGGTTTCGGTTTCATTTTGCTATTGTCTTATATGATGTACATCATTATTGAGGCGCCCTTCGGAGTGCTGGAGAGCATGCTGTTGCCCAGTCGAAAACCCAATGCCAAGTCAGTTGATACAACAACTATTAAGAAGACACTTTCTACACCCTCCGAAGTCGATTCAGACATCTCAATCAACAGCTCAGAGATAATGAGCACACAGCTGTAATATTATAATAAATATGGGTAGCGAACTATCAAGGATATTTAATTTCTAATTAGACGTTAATATAATTACAGAACTTTTTGCAATAAATAATTTTCCAAAAAACACAAATACTAACTACAGTCTTGAATCAATTTACGATTCTTATAAACTTATAGAGTACATCCCAATCGATGTTCGATAAATGATCTGAAAATATTACTATGATATTACTATAGTTAATATGAACTTTACAAATAAAGTTCGCTATACTCATATCGCAGACACCTTACTGGGAACCTTTTCACTTTCCATACTCTTCATGGGTAATCAATTGGTAGCCTAATCTGGCTGAGATAAGGTAGCGTGAACAGAAAACCTAGAACATATCAACCATTATTATAATTTTCAGAAGAAACGCAAGGTTATTTTCCGATTTAAGCCGAATTGATTTAGATAGTGTTACACCGAATGTACTATAAAGCAACTTGTTTTCAGTTCACTATTTTGAAGTTCATATTAACATATAAAATCATTTACCACTGACTGACTACCTGATAGCCCGATAAGCTATATCAGCTGGGGTACTTCAGCGCTATCAGAAGAGGCTTATCTGGCCTAATAATTGATATTTGAAGCATATATAAACGAAGCGTCCGTCAAATATTGTCATTCACTAAATACGCATTGCTATAAACACGGTCAAAATGTTAATCCGAACATTAATACTATGTTTGGGTCTGACCCTTGTCAGATCTACCCAATTCCAACTGGAGTACTCCATGACGAACGATGAATATCATCGGATTAAAGACTTGCGGCCATTAGCCGTAGAGTTCTCTGAACACTTTGCCAATATAACAGAGTATGACTTGGATTTACTCAATTCCCGCCTGCCCAGCCAACAGGATTTGCAGTGTCTAGCCGATCTGGGTCAACTGATGAAGGGAGTTACCTCTGGCAGTTTCTGGGCATTAAAAAGTAAGCCAAAAATTGACTTTCCCAAAAGAATATTTGAATTATATTTTCAATATATGTTTCAAGTGTTCGATGCATGGGGTTCCATTCCGAATGGTATTCTATATGGCAACATAGTCGACATGGGCAACTACGATGAGTGCATTAAAATTAATAAAGAAATACTGGATAACTATAGTATACAGGGCAAATACTGCATGATGGAACTGCCTATAATAGCGAGTCTAAACTCCGTTCTAAAGATAGGTATTTGTTTACCCTCCTCTTGTTCTGCTGCCAATATGGATACCTTCCTGGGACAGCTCTTCAAAAGGCTACTAAATGTTAAACTACCCAATAAATTGGTGAGTGAGAGCACTTGTAAGACATTGGAGAAGGAACCCCTGGATGGTCTTACAATTTTTACAATGTAAGAAAACCTGAAACTTCAATAAGATTTGGATATTTCTATAATTTCATAACTTTTCAGTGTTTTACTATCCATACTCGGTTGTGCCGTAATCTTTGCCACGCTCTGCGATTACTTTCTTTTTGATGACCAAAGTATGTACTGAAAATTTGTATAATTCAATCCAACTTAAATTGATATTTTGTAGAAACACTACCAATAGTGGTCAAGGCCTTCTCTGCGCGTTCAAATTCTCGAGCTCTATTTCGTCTGGTGCCACCAAACACCAATCCCAATGTCATTGATTGCTTAAATGGTATGCGCTGCATGTCGCTCATTTGGGTGATATTTGGACATCAATATCTTATAGGTGTATTATCACCGAAAATGAATTTTATTAGCTTAATACGGGTGAGTTGGCAAAAGGATTCAATTTCATAATTCAATTATTAATTTACGTATTCTACCTTTTTACAGTGGATGGAAAATCCTTTCTCTAGTTTTATATTTCAAGGATTTTTCTCAGTAGATACCTTCTTCTTTCTGAGCGGCGTGCTCTTAGTTATGATTGCACTGCGCACCATGGAAAAGTAAGTGGAAAAATTCAAGTATATGTTGTAAAATAATAATATTCTATATTTATTTAATAGATCCAAGGGCAAACTGAACATTCCAATGATGTATTTACATCGATATTTGCGCCTTACACCACTGGTGGCTATGGCTATACTCATGTACATGAAACTACTGCCACTAATGAGCAATGGGCCCATGGCGGAGACCATTAACTTTGATGACTACACCAAATGTGAACGCACCTGGTACTGGACTTTGTTATACTTGCAGAATTATGCAACTCCCGATATGGTAGGTTATAAAACTAGTTAATTTTATAATAGATTGAACTTTATTTTAAATATTTAGTGCGTCAATCATACTTGGTATTTGGCTGTAGATATGCAATTATATATACTATCGCCCATATTTCTGATAGCCTTATATAAGTGGGGCAAGAAAGGCGCTGCTGGCGTTTTTCTGGTCTTACTGCTGACCTCCGCTTGCCTCTTCACTACCATGATGGTCAAGAAATATAATTTATACTTGGAGTAAGTCGATTATTGTGAATACTATATTGTAATATTTATTAAATTGAAATGTTGTACATACAGAAAGGGCGGCATGCAGGGCGAAGCACAACGTAAGCTGTACTATGCTACACACACTCACGCTGCACCTTGGCTGATTGGTGTGCTCTTTGGATACTTTCTGCATCTGAATCGTGGGAAGAGTTTCAAGCTCAATCGCATCTACGTCTGGCTAGGTTGGATTTTGTGTCTGGCTTTGATATTCACCTCATTGTTTAGCCTGTATCCAGCTGCACAATGGAAATCTCGGGATCGCACCTTATTGGAATATTCCTTTTTCTACACACTCACCCGCATTGCATGGCCCTTGAGCTTGTGCTGGGTAGTGTTTGCCTGCAAGGAGGGCTATGGCGGCATGGCCAATAGTTTTCTATCAACTCCGCTTTGGCAACCGCTTTCAAAACTTTCATACTCCGCCTACATATTTCACATTTTCGTGCAGTCTATCAATGCGAAACGTATGCGTGCGCCCAACTTGCTCTCGGATTATGATATGGTAAGTCGGATTGTTAATAAACTGTCCATAAATGGTATATGGTATACAATGTTTTAACTCCCTGCAACAGATGCTAGACTTTTGGTCAGCCTTTGGCTTCATTCTCATAATGTCGTACGTCATGTACATTATTATGGAGGCGCCGCTTGGTGTACTTGAGGGATTACTCACACCAAAACCCAAACAAAAGCATCCCACTCCAAAACTAACTGTAATTGAAGAGACTGAAGTAAAGAAGGAAATTCCAATTGTTGAAACAACAACGATAGAGCCACAAATAGAGGCTAACACAAGTCCCGAAACAACAAACTCTGCGGCACAGCCCTGAGCATTGATATAGTTCTTAGAATAACCTGTTATATGTTAAATTTTTTATTTATAAGTTATCAATAAAAAAGTCTAGTGCTTCCTACTTATACAAATTGATACTTTACTTTTTTTACTATACTATGCTTTTGTTTTTTGGGTGAAACACACCATCTGGTCTATCTTTTGAGTGTTTAGATTAATATTCGAATAGGTGAATCATTTCGCTGTGAACAAACCACATATCAAACAAATTGTTAGTCAATCGTAGTGTCAATTACCCCTACCTTATCTGATAGAGCTATAAACTTGAGTGTACGCTAATAAAAACATAAATGTTAACTGTATTTGAATTGTCTACGAATGATAAAACGTTGTAGTAAATGCTCTATCTTAGTTTCAATTATGGAGGATGGAGAATGCTGTATGGTATGTGGATGCTATTTATTTACATCCAATTTTAGTCTCCAAAAATTTAATGATAATATGAATTTGTTTCTGCGATTGTATATATTCTATATAATAACGTTAATATCTAATGAAAATTGTGAAGTTATTTCTTTAAAACTCCCTTCAGAATATTTTGAAGAAATACTTTGAAGAAGACCTTTGTTTATACCATGGGTATTATTGTATTTCTATGAGATATACTAACTATATACTACCACTGTTATATTTTATTTATATTTATCCGAAATATGGAATATTAAGTTCACATTTTGTTTAAAGTTTGTTTAAAGTTTCTCCAAAGCAGAAATTTATTAATAGCAAATCAACTGTATATATTTTTCTAATAAAATTTAATTTTCGTTGTTCGATTATAATATAAATGATAATGAAAAATGATACCCAACGAAATCCCAGTCTCAAATTACTTATCAATGTGTAGTTACTAAATAGTGATAGTGTATTACCTTAAGTACCTCAACACTGTTGGTAGGCTTATCTCTATTCATAGAAGTTATTTCAGCCATATAAAAATACTTAGTGAATGTTAAAAATTCATTCACAAGGTCTAAAGGCATGGGCATGGATAATTTGTTAACTAGTTTTAAACAATTTATAAGTTTTTATATGATTTAATTCAATTGAATGTAGATTATTCTACATCTCCATTTGCATTTGCATTTGCATTTCAGCCCGAAGATACCTCAGAAAAACTTTGTTAACTTTAAATAGATTGATTATGAACTATATAAATTGTTTGTTCTATGTCAAGATTTTTCTATTAGCCCAACAACAACTTTACCGAACACTAAGCAGTACCTAGGATGATTGGATTGCTTTGCGGTTGCTATTTTTCTTATTCAACGTAAGAGTTCTTTGAAGCTGAAACGTATTTTCATCTGGTCTGGTTGGATTATTAGTTTGGCTTTGATGTTAACCTCAATATTTGCACCTTTACCTGCGGCACAGCGTGTTAGCTTTGACCATGTTAAAGCAGGCTATAGCTTAGTCTAAGTCACATCGCTTGGCCTCTGCTTGGTTTGGCTAATAGCTTCCTGTCTTTGCAACTCTGGCAACCACTTGGAAAACTTTTCCATTTGGTGTACATTTTCCCCTTATTTGTGCAACAAGTAAATGAAAAACGCACACGGACACTTACGGTTAGGGTCAGATCATAAAGTGATGGGTGGGAAATTATTGTGAATTTTGTGTGAATATATCTATATGACTTTGTATTGATAAGGCTCCTTTGGAGTTCTTATGGATTGGCAGTGTTGATGACTTATAAAGTGCATATTATGTTAGAGGTACATTTGGGTGTACTTGGAGGTGTTCTCATACCAAAAGCTAACCAAAATCGTACCTATCCAAAGAGAGATAGCCAGAGATTGAAGACAGGGCTACAGAAACTGAAATTTGACTCTAAAACTGGCTTGAAGTTTTATAAAATATATAATATCTTACATAATGTGGCGTGAAACTTAAATAGACTTATACCGCAGATTTTTCGAGTGTTCTTTACACTCAAAAATATATATCAATCAACGATAGGTTTCTAAATACTTATTGATTAACTTAATCGGAATCACAGCAATTATTGTGAACTTATCTGTCAAAGCGTTCAACTGATTACAATGATTATAAATAAAGACTAATTTTAGAATAAATCCCACCTGTTCCATAGTATCATACCATTCATTGAGACTCGATATGGCACATGAAATTACTACAAAATGTCTAACAAGCGCAAAACGATAAGCTTACAAATATACTATAAATACTTCATAAATATACTTTAATTATACTAAACTACATATAAAGTCAATACGTCTAGGTCTAGCTATAAAATATCTATGAAAGTAAACATTTCCAAAGTAGTAAAGACAATACTTAATAAAGTGTAGCGCACTTATTGGGGCACGAAAAATTTTCATTTTCACTAGAAATGTTTAGAAATTGTGGAAATAAGCTTTAATCTAATCCAACAAATGCAAAAAGATCAAAGTAAATGAAACTGTTCGGGATTTTTTTGTTGGACATTTTGTTGGGCCGCTTTAGACCACATGCTGTACAATTATTTGGCCATGGTAAGTAAACAAGTGGCAAAATAGCTGGAAGTCATGCCGCAAAATGTGTCAACATTTGCTTATTGTCTTTTCATTCATACAAATTCGCTAAAAAAAAAAAATTAACTGAAAATTTTCGAATATTGTAATTGTGAAGGCAAACCGAATTTGCTTGATAAAGCAAAAGCACAAAATCAAAAAACCAACAGCGAAACGAAGCTTCAACCTAGTTTTGTATGAGTTTTTTTGCTTTTTGATGCAATGCAACAGACGCTGCAAAAAGCGAATACATTTGATATAATGCTATTTTGAGCTGCGTGATAGTGTGAGTGTGAATGCGAGTGAGAGTGTGAGTGTGAGTCTGTGCGAGTGAGTGTTTGAGTGTGAGTTTGTAGTGGGGGGTAGGGTTTTGTAGCTACAGCGATTTCTGCCCTGTGGCGGATTATTGAATTTTCCAACATTTGACATACACTTACCTAGTGCTAGTGCTCCTCCTCCTACTCCTCTTACTTCTCCTGCTGCTTGTTGCTATTCCCTTTGCTGCTGCTGTTGCTTTTACTCTTGATAATGTTGTTGTTGCTGTTGTTGTTGCTCCTAATGTTGCTAATTTAGATGCGGGCGTAGCGTTGACAAAATTCCAATCGCACGTAATTTACATACACACATATACAAGCCCCACTACACACATACACACACACACACACGCGCGCGCGTGCTCGCATAGGCAGCCAAACTCACACACATTCACACGCTCGTTCACTAACTCGAGCACACACACACATGCACATGCACTAACACATGAATGGGCATGTGTATATGTATTTTTGAATGACGCAGGCCATACAGCAGCAGCGGCCACTCTACAGTAAACACAATTGCCGTAAATATGCGAGTGTGTGCTTGTATGTGTGTGCGTCTGTCTCTGTGTGTGTGCGTGCGGACAACACTCAAAGATTTTTTTTTTTTGGTTTGAGACTTTAGCGGCGAATGCGACGGCGACGGCGACGGCGACTGCGATGGCGACTGCGACTGCGACTGCGACTGCGACTGCGACGGCGACTGCGACTGCGGCGATGAAATGTATACCCGTTGATTTTTGCTGTATTTCCTTTTGTTTTTCTTTTCTTTTTGTTTTAATTTTGTGTTGTTGTTGTTGCTTCAACCCAATTCTTTATAGTGTTAGAGTTCACACTGTAATTTCATGTAAATATCTAGCCAAATTTTTGCTTTACATATATATAAATTTTCTATTTTGTTGTTGTTGTTATTGTTGTTTTATATGCTTGACCCACTCACGCACACGCGACGGCAAAAATTTGTTTAGACGAAAATGGGGAAATTGTTTTGCATTGGCAGCACCTGATGCAAAGCACAAAACACACACACATAAACACACATATATGTATATATACATATGCGTGTGTGTGTTTGTATGTTTCTACGTACGTATGTGTGTGTATGTTTTTTTTTTTTGTTTTTAATTAAATGTAATTTAATTATATTTGGCGCAAATTGGCGGCACGGAGCTCTGTGTTGGCCAGCTGCCTGCTTTAGCACTCGACACGCAACGAACAAATACTGAAGAAAGAAGCTCAAACGTCAAAAGGAGCAACGCGCCACGGAGCAAAAAAGTTTTCTTTGCCTGCTGCTGCTGCTGCTGCCATATGCATTTACAAATGCTGATGCTGCGCGAGAGAGCAACAGCGAGAGAGAGAGAGAGAGAGCGAATTCCTACTCTCATTTAAGCGCTCTCTCGCTGTCAAACTTCGCTCTCGCTGCGCATTGAACAGTGCTGCCCAGCGCGGCGAATTCGTCTATGCGCGTGCCTGTAGTCTGC
>JBANCZ010002189.1:0-16929 GCA_037040025.1 Sphaerogastrella javana | reverse complement strand
CACCTACACTGAGCTGTTGAAGAATGTGTGTGTGTGTGTGGTTGCAAGTGTGACAAGTTTGCATTGCCTCGCCTCCCATTCATTGGCCAATCGTTGAATCGATTATGGAGTTGTTTAGCTATTTGCTGTTGTTGTTGTGGTTGTTGTTGTAAATGCCACGCCCTTCGTTAACTGGGCAACACTTAAGGCTGGCTGTTGCTGCCACTGCTGCTGCTGCTGCTGTTGTTGCTGTTGCTGTTAATTCGGTTGCACTTTCAACAACAACACTTGAGCAATTTGTTTCAGCTACACTTTTGACTTCTTCGTTCTGGTCTTGTGGCAAGTGGCAAGTGGCGAATGTTGCAAGTGTTGCATTCAACTATACCCAAGTCGAACTGGGTCAACGCTGCTGCTGTGGCAAGCAGCAGTAGTAGCTGAAATTAAAAGCAAATAACTGCAGTGCAGCGCCCTCGGGGCAGCACGAGGCACAGACAAAGCGATCGAATGAAAGAGAGAGAGAAAGGAACATAATGGTGAAAAAGAAAAGAAGATAAATAGAGTGAGCGTGGGCTTGGGCTTGAGTGAGATGGAGAATCACTTGCCTGATAAGCGGCAATTTGATTGCCACAAAGAGAAGCGCGCGCCGTGGCATGCAAAAGCTTCGTTAGCTCAGCGTTGTTGTGTGGCAGGATTACAGCGAAATGAAGTGCAGAAGCAGCTACAAAACTGCAATGGCGGCAACTGCAGCTGCAACAAAATGTGGCAGCCACTGCAGCAATCCATAACAAGAGCTTTGGCTGGCAATTATCAATAGCATCAACAACATGCCACACGCACACCACATACTCTCTCTCACACACACAACCACACACCGAGTTTATGCTGCAGTTGTCAGAGCCGCAAAATGTTGCAGTGGCACTCATTGTTTGTTTTGCTTCTTCCTTTTTCTGTTGTTGGTTTTTTTTTTGTTTTGTTTTGTTTGCTGCCCGCGGCATGTGGCACGTGTTGTGGCATGCCTGCAAAAACGACATTTTAATAGAGCAAAGCCAAGCTAAGCTGCCACCAGTGATGGTTGTCGTTATTGTTGTTGCTGCCACACTGTGTGACTGCCACATTAAAAAGTATTTACCGAGCAGCGGTGCGACGGCTTGCTGCCAGCTGCCACAATTGCAGCATGTTTATGCCACATAATGGCTGCCACAAATAGCTGTGCTTATAACAAACACACACACACACACCACATACACACACACACACACACACATGTTGCACTATACACGCCACACTCAGATCTTGCCACATCATTCATGCCTCATTTCATGTTTTCTACGCTTTTGTTATCCTTGCAGCCGCGTCCACATCACCAAGGAGACACTCAAATGCCTGGACGGCGACTACGAGGTGGAGGCGGGCAAGGGAGCCGAACGCAATTCTTATCTAAAGGATCATCAGATCGAGACGTATCTCATTGTCCCGGGGGATATATACAGACCGGTGAGACAAACTATTTATCTAGATTTTTGGCACTGAAGGAAGAGGTTTTTCCAAGAGTTTCAAGGAGTTTTTAGGGAGGTCTGATTAGTTGAATATTCAATTCGTTTGATCTTTGAAAAAGATTGTCCTAGGGAGCTACCTCAATAAGAGAGATAGAGAAGGAGATAGAGATTGAAAGTTATAGTCAGTCTTTCTTTCTCAGTGAATATTCTCTTGGGAAAACCCTTTTTGAAATACCCGAGAATGAAAGAGAGCAACCTTAACAAAAGTAGTAAGTGATATAATAAATAAACGACGAATAAGCAATTGAAAAATGATTACAATAGGACTGTCTATGCCATAGAAATTTCATTAAACTCAAGACGGCATTACAACTGGAAATTAGAGCAGCCAATAATGCGATTTTTTACCTTCACGGGTTCATCAGGGTATTCTAGAGTTAGTATATTTATCAGCTTTACTTAATGAGTTAATGTCATCGCCTTTGCTTTTATCCTTATCCCAGCTATGTCACTCACTCCTGACTTTTCCCTTTTCATTTTCTTGCACACAGCACAAGAAGTCACGCAATCGCCTGCAGGTGAATGGGAATATATCGAAGGAGCTTCGCATGATGGGCCATGGCACCGCACAGAAGCACACCTCAAAGTGAGTTTCCACTTAAATTTTCCCTACTCCACTTTAGTACAACTATAAATCATTCGTGTTGTTTTCCACTCACAGATTTGGTTTCGGTGACAGCGCTGAGAGTGCCAAGGATCCAGAGGATGAGGTCAATGAATATTTGATGAGGGCCATCGATGCGCGCAGCATTGATCATCTGCGCGCCGAGCATTGTCAGTCGCTGTTGCTGTGCTTCAAGAGCATTGCACTGGAGCGTAAGGTGTGTGCTCGAATACCCTGTACAATTATTGATATCATACTCAAACTAATTCTTTGTTTTCCCTTTCTTTCTATGAAGTATGCCAGTGAACCGGATCGCATGCTGTGCGTCTACTTCTACTGCAGCCTCTTGGTTTTACTGGGCACCAGCCTCATGCGTTTCGCTGTTTTCGAGTGGTAAACTATACGTTCCGTCTTTCATGAGGGGTGGCCCTTAGTACTTAGGATTATTTCGTTTTATTTACATTTATATTCTCCTGTATATATCTATTTTTAGCTCCATTCTCTGCCTGCTGTTGTCCTTTGCGGCTCTTCTGTTACTTTTGTTGTTGGTCTTTTTGGTTGCCTGTCATCAAATCAATTTGCAGGTGAGTGGACAGTTTTTTCTTTTATTTTTTAGGATTTATTTCGCTGTATGATACGCTGTTAACATAGTATCGATAGGGTAGTTACGGCTACTTAGACGCTTTCTTCTCGTGAAAGTTCATTGATATGAGTAAAGTGAATGGGGAATTTTATGGTGATTATGATTACGGTCTCGGTTTTGGATGCATTCCTTGATTATAATTAATTAGTAGTATTATTATATTAAAATATAATTTAAGCTTAATTTGACTACATCTTTGCTAGAGTCCACACATATGTCATGTGTATTTATAGATTAAGTATGGATATAGTCTTGAAATTTGAGGACAATTACAAAATTTGATTGGAACTAAAGCTGTAGTATCTCTAATAACAAATATATTCTATTGTAAGCATTATTATTGTAATTGCTGATAAATTTAACTAACTTTTTTTTAATTAAACTGTATGGAATCGATCTAAATTCAAAGTCTCTTTATCATTTGCATTTACAGCTACCCATCGTGCTGAAGCGTTTCTCGGCGAGGATACACAGCAATCGGAGGCTGTCGCAGTTCTTTGCATTTGCCACAGTTGCGCTGATTGTTTTGACCACCCTACTGGCCATGGTAAGTGCTCACTCTCCCCCTCCCTCTCCCTCTTTATCTCTCTATCACTCCCTCTCTTTTCCCCATCGCTAAACGAATGAATAAACATCGCCCTGACGCTTAGTTAAAATAACATAAACAAATGACAAAGACGCGGGTCAAGAGCTTGCTACTTACCCCCTCTTGCCTTTCCCTACTCACCCGCCACAAAAACTCTATAAAGTGGAGTTCTATATGTTAAGTTAGTGTTTAGCTAAAGGTAGGCGGTGGGCGGTGGGCTGTGGGCGCGGCATAGCTCATCATTTGAGGCGCTCAAAAGTTTTGTGTGTGCGTCTCTCCCATACAACAGCAAAGCAACTTAAAAATAATAAAAATGAAATTTACGTTTCTTGCCTTTTTTTTCATTTTTGTATTTCTGTTTTGCTTCTTTTTTATGTGAGGGTTTTGTTGTTGTTGTTGTTGTTTTGGGGATGCGACAAAACAAAAGTTTTTCCATTAAAGTTGGCCAGACAACGAGGCACACAGGCAGCCAGGCGGGCATTCAGGCATTTGTGTGTGTGTGTGTGTGTTTGTGTGTGTGGGCGATTTGGGGCATGCCACACGTCTCCAGTATGAAGTGTGTGCGCCCATTTATGCGCTACTTGTTACCTGCCCCAAAGGCAACGAGCGTCGCCTTTGCCACCTCCGCCACATGCTGCACTATAGCTTTGCTTGCCACACCGTTTGTGTGTCTGTCTGTCTGTCTGACTCTCTGCCTGTCCCTCTGCCTGCCACTTCATCCTTGGCTCTAGCTGCTCTGTCGTCTTTGTCTATTTGCCCCACTATGCCCGCTTTTTCCCTTCAACTGGAATTGCAGTTCAAAGAACTTGACTTGTGGCACAAAAAATGAATATAATTTTCTTGTGATTTTTATGTGTTTAGTTGCAGGAATCGACGCGGCAACTGCGCTTGCTGCATAATCAATGGCAATGGTTGCATGTGAACAGAGACAGCAACAGCAGCAGCAACAGTGACGGCAGCAACAACATTGATGGCAGCAACAGTGGCATCCACATGGAGTTGCCACTTGCCAGCTGTGATTTCTACTTGGCCTGCAATGTAAGTAGAGGGTAAACCCCCCATATATACCCTCTATATACCCTCTATAATCTTCCCATTTATATACACTATATATGCAACCTATATACCCCATTTATACCCTATGTATACCCACACACTCATGTATACATTTTGTATTTTTTGTATTTTTTTTTTTGATTTGCAGACGTTTCTACTGTTGACGCTTCTGTCAATGATGTGCTGTGCCACATACCAAGTGCTGCGGCTAGTGTTGAAGCTACTGTTGCTGCTGCTTGCCGCCGGCTGCTACATGGCCTGCTCCGCGTATCTCTACGCCACAAGCAGCGCCATCAGCCACGACTTGGCGTAAGTCTACAAAACGAAAGAAAAACCAAATTATACCAGTCGTAATGCAATTTGCAGCGTTGCAACGTGCCGCACATGGGGCACAGCGCTGCATGCCACTTGCCACTTGCCGCATGCCGCATGCCATAGCAAATGCCACAGCAAATGCATTTAAAGCAAGGCGCCCTGCAAACTGCATTAAAATTGTATATTAAGCAACAACTCAACTTTAGATTTGCAATCCCTTTTTCTCTTTTACTTTTATTATACCTAATGGAAATGGTGTGACCTTGCCACACACATACACAATGCAATATAATGGAACTGTAGCAATGAGGAGGCGCTGCTGCGCTATAGCATCGACTCCATATTCCTATTCGCGTTCATGTTGGCGCTCATCTTCCACAGCCATCAAACGGAGGCCACATATCGCCTGGACTTCATATGGAAACTGCAGGCAACGGGTGAGTTTTTCAAAAATCGAACTCCCTCCCCCCCCTTCCGACTTTTCCGTTATACATTTACACACACCCATTCAGAGATTTGTTGCGAAAATGTTGCTACTAATTAGCTAAAGCGCTTTGCCGCAAAACTTTTGGTTGGCACTAACTGATTTGGAGAGTGAATGACAGACAGACAGACGGGCGGACAGACACTCTGACAGACGCACTCTCTCTTTCTCCCTACCTTCCTTCTCTGTCTATCTATGCCTGGCTCTGTCTGTCATTTCACTTGTGCCGCTTCCTCTACAATTCCCTCCATTCCCTATCTTTCTCTTTTCCATCCACTCGTTTATCCTACGCATTGCTGCTCATCTTCATGTCGTTTCCGCTTTGCTTTTCCTCATATATACAAAAGCCCTTTCATTAGTATTAGTATACACATACACCTACCCCCACACACACACACACACCTACCCACACACATACACCTACCCACACACACACACGCACCTACCCACACACACACACACACACCTACCCACACACACACACATACACTATCATACAGAGAGTTGTTAATACACTCAAACAATCGCACTCGTGTTTGACTGGCGAGTGAGCTTATGCAGCGCTTTTTTCTTGTTTTGATACCCTGTAAACAGCATAAGCTTAAAGTCTACTAGGCTCAACAAGTCTTTGAAAACGTAGCAACTATTTATAGAGATAGAGAACAGTTTATCACCTCCAAACACACACTGCACAACAATATACCCTTACTTACAGGGTATTTTTGACGACATACACTCTGCTATATGTAGCAGAAGCCCGCTTGTTCTCTTTTTTCTTTACTTTGCTGTGCGCTTTACGCTTCGGTAAACTGATAAACTGATATTTCAATTTCACGCTCATGTTTTTTATTCTCTTTGCTCGTCTTTTTTTGGGCTCTTTTTTGCTTTTCTCTTTTTCCTTTTTTTGGGGGGCACATGACTCTCTCTCTCACTCTCACTCTCACTCTCTTACATGTTGTCTCTGGATTCTTTTTTTTTTGCAGAGGAAAAAGAGGATATGGAGCATCTACAGGCTTATAATCGTAAACTGCTCGAAAATATTCTGCCCGTGCATGTAGCCGAACATTTTTTGAGTCGCGAGAAGCACCTCGATGTGAGTACAAATGAATAGCTATATAAACACCATAACCTACCATACTATATTCATTTATTTAAAGGCATAACTGTACATTTAAATATGTTATACTATATTTATATGAAAAATCCTCTGACGAATTTTGTTGCAGCACATTTTAAACGCTTGAGTTAGCTTTCTGTGCTCGTCGTATAAGCTAAGAAAATGTTGCAAATGAGGCCAAATGTTAAGTCAAGCGATGGTTTGCCAACCACCCACACACTAGGTACAGTAAACACTCATTAGGTTGAACCAAATAGATGCTTATAGTTGAGCGAGTTGATAGGCTTGAAATTCGGTTAATAAAACGTAGACATCGATATTCGATATACTGATCAAATGAAATAATAATGTATATCGAACATATATGTGAATATATATATATAGAAGTTATAGAACACATATGTGAATATATAGATATATATAAGGAGTATATAGTATAGAAATATGGCAAAGAAGGTCTAAAGAAATGAGAATTCGACTAGAAAGTATAGAATAAAATATAAACCATTTGTTTTGAAAAAATTCCTATATAATAATCTTTAAATCTATGTAGTTTGAGTTCATTAAACTAAGAACTAAATTGAAATTCGTATATCATGAGATCTAATCTACTTCAAATTAGCATTCAAATGCAACTTTATTACTCTGCTGCTGAACTCTTAACTCTGAACTCTAATGTGTAGTCCTAATTAGTATAAACCTCTGCTGATGAGTAGAAGAACAATTCGCAACTTTGTTTACAATTTCAACACACTCATTTTTTCTTTTGTAGGATTTGTCGAATAAAATTGACAAAAATGTGTAACTAATTAAAAAAAGTGAAACTACAACATTTTCTGTTGCATGTTGTTTACATGCCACCGAAAGTTGCACGTCAAAAAGTTAGATACGCTTACAATTTGCTCAATTTGCTGATGATGATAATGTTGATGTTGTAGTTGTTGTTGTTGTTGTTGTTGTTGCTACTGGAATGCCTTGGAGCAATTTATTGAAGTGCAAAATGTGGTCATTGGGCGCCAAGGGAGTATGACGCTTACGCCAAATTCCAATTGGACGTTCTGGAATTTCTGTGCATTTTAGGCAAATTTATAAAATGGGCAAATGGTCAAATGGGAATACGGTCGATGCTATGCGTAGCTTTTCGTTATATTGGTCTAGACGAGCGAACACTGTAAACACAGTTGCCCCACAGTTGCAGCAGCTGTTACTCCTGCTGCTGCTGCTGCTATGTGTGTGGCTTGTTTTTTGTGGCTTGTAACGGTTCAATGCTCAATGGGCACACCCACACACACACACACGCATATACCACACATACTGCCCAGAGGCGGCGTGTGACATGCAGGGAGGCAGGACGACAGGGTTGCCACACAGCTTGCCACATAAAGTGTGCAATCAACAACTTTTAAGCAAATCACATGAGCAACAGCAAAAACAGAGCCAGGTTTGTGGTCGGCTCCAGCACTAGGTACATCTTGTTCTAGCCCCTCTTCTGACACCCTATTCTTTACCAACATTCACTCCGACTGTCTCGCTGTTTCTGTTTATTTTTGTAAAATTTACCACAACTCTTTCTTATCTATTCAAATTTCTTCTTTTCAGGATCTTTATCATGAGCAATGCGATTTGGTGTGCATACTCTTTGCGAGCATACCGAATTTCTCCGAGTTCTATGTGGAATTGGAAGGCAACAACGAGGGCGTCGAATGCCTGCGGCTGCTTAACGAGATTATAGCCGACTTTGATGAGTTGCTCAGCGAGGAGCGTTTTCGGTAAGATCTAAACCAAAGCCCAACTTACATCGTCTGATTTTCACTCCAACTTTTAAACCGAATTTCTGTTTTGTCTGTGCAGCTGCATTGAGAAGATCAAGAGCACTGGCGCCACCTATATGGCAGCTTCTGGCTTGACGGCGAATACCTGTGATCGGGTGAACTATAGCCACGTCACTGCCATGGCGGATTATGCACTGCAGCTGTTCGACAAGATCGAGGAGGTCAATATGCATTCCTTCAACAACTTTCGCATGCGCATAGGTAGGCTTTAAATAGACATATAGACTGTATTGTCCGCTTTGTAGAGTCGGATGGTCATTCATATATATCGTATATATTCATCTGTGTCCTTCTATTTGTGTACCGTTTCAGGCATAAATATTGGTCCCGTTGTGGCTGGTGTTATTGGGGCATGCAAGCCCCAATACGACATCTGGGGCAATGCGGTCAATGTGGCCTCTCGCATGGACTCCACGGGTCTGGTGGATCATATACAGGTAAGTTCCCTAAGTATAGTTAGGGATAAGAGGCCCTAACGAAAAATGAAAGGAAGTTAACCTTATCCATCTATTATAACTGAACACCCATCTTTGGAACTGGAAATTGAACTTGTTCAATTAATGTTTAACTATATAAAACCTTTGGCTTCGAATTATTTATAGTTGGCACGTAAATAATTTCAAGCATTTCCACTTATGTAGCTTGAATGGCCTTTTATGCCACCAGATTCCTTAAGCTTCAAGTTGAGCATTTGAAGTTTATCTTCGTTTACTTTCACTTTTATTTTCACTGGGATTTGAGTTTGGCTTGCGGTTGTTCAAGTGCTGCTCTTGGCTTTATCTTTTCAGCTGTATCTTTTATCACTTTAAATAAATTAAAAGCAACTTGTCAGCATCTGCAGAAAACTAAAAAGGTGCCCGGCCACACCCTAACCTCAACGCCTTCATCAATAGGCTGACCAGGAAAATGTCTCAGTCTCAGTCTCAGCTTCAGTTTCTTTTTTGAGGCCATAAAAAAGCGAGAGGCTGAGTTGTTGGTACATATTGCGTATACGTAGTGTGCGATTCATACAATTTTCATGGTAAAAACACACACACACCTATACACTCATATTATAGTTAGGGAAAGAAACCCAATGCGTATTTGATTTTATTTGCCGATAAAAGAGAAAAAATTTGCAAAAAAGAAATAAATTATTAAGCACAGAGTAAAAGAGGAACCAAGAGACAGATAGTAAAGGAGGGGAGAGTGAAAGAGAACGACAAGAAGAGTTAACAGAAGGCATAGAGAAGGATGGGAATAGTGCCAAAACTCGAGAAATCTGAATTGAATTATAGAGGCAGCTCCCAAAATATCTCAGTGTCTGTGAAAGTGAAATGATGGCAGAGAGTGAGGGAAGTTGAGATGGAGACGGAACGAGCGAAAGTGTGAATGCCAATGAACTTGTCACTTAGAATTTATGTTATCTTGCGCTCTGTGCTCCGCCATTCCGGCCCTAATTTTACTGTTTGCACCCCACTAACTATCTGCTACTCGGTTTCGCACTCACAGGTGACCCAGGAGATGCAACAGATTCTGGAGTGTCGCGGCTTTGAGCTTACGTGCCGCGGTAGCGTCAATGTCAAAGGCAAGGGATCCATGATAACGTACTTTCTCAAGGGCAAAGGCGAAATGCCGCCACAGCTGACGCCCGTGCCCGTCGAGGTGGAGCCACCAAAGAGTTTACCCCTGCCTGAAACAGCGAAAGTAGAGCCTGAACCCGAGGCACTGGTAGAGGCCGTAGCTGTTGCAGCCGTTGCCTCGCCCATAGCAGCAGAGGAACATCGTCAAGCCGAGGATGAGGATGAAGACGTAGAGGATATAGATCTCAATTCAAATATGCAGAATTTGACAGCACAGCGTCGCAAGTCGCTCTGCCGGCAGCACAACATAAGCTCATCCTTTGGCACCAACGTTAGCTCTACTGGCATTACGCCCAGCATCTCGAATAGCTCCAGTGTGGTGACCATAGGAGCACTGCCTCAACAACTGCGAAATGCCAATGTTAATACCGATAGCTGTGCCACACCTACAGCAGTGCAGCCTAGAACGCTGATAGCGGAGCTTAAGGAGGAGGAGAAGATGACGCTAAAGGATTCCATCGAAAATCTGGAGATACTGCTTAAGAATAATATCTCACTCTCAGATTTATCTAACAAGCAGCAACAGAATCTGCGAGGCGATGTTGTCGTCGCCACCAGCTCAGCCACAGCGACGCTGCGTAAGCGAGATACCATCGTTAGTTTTAATGTCATTGAGACCCTAACCAGCACTGGCGCCCAACGTAAGCGTCGTTCCATCACCACAATGGCCGCCAGTTGCAGCAGCAGCATAACTACGCGTTTGCTCTCCAATGAAAGCCAAAGCTCTACGCATACAGCACCGGGTACCTTGGAGAGCACTGGAACGACAGTTGGAACGGACGAAGGGACGGCAGTGGATGGTGGAGTCTGCTCCAGCGCTGGCAGCGCTGAGCAGGCGCAAGATTGGCAGCGCCGGACGGCCACCCTGGAGCCGAATCGTAGTCCCATCAAGACATCGCAGTCCATGAGCCCTATTGGCCTGGCCAGCGAGATCTTTGTGCTGCCCAATAGTCGCAGCATGATTCTTATCAGCAGCAATGGATCAGCCGGCGGAGGCACTGCAGCTGCAACAGCAGCTGGAGGCGGCACGAGCAGTCCACGACCGGTGCTGCTGCAGGATGTGAGCACATAGAGGGTGCGTTAAAAATTTTGAATAATTCGTTGTATATAGAATTGTAAAAATGCAGGCAGATTGAAGGATGATAATGGATAGGGGGTTAGCTAATTCCTATGGATATATCTATGTATATTATAAGTACAGTATTTTTCACTCGTCTAAGCAGATGATCTCGGATGTGTTGTTGTTCCTAGGCTCCCCCCACGCGTACACATACAAAGTAATAACATTACAGGGTATTTAACCTGCATATCATGCGCAAAACGATAGCAGAAAATCGATTTCAACAAGGCCATAGCATGTAGTTTGTTAGGATTACGAGGATAGCGGTAAGGACAGGGTGTTAAGATGAAATTAAATGGTATATTATAGGTAATGTAGCGTTGCTTGAGACGTATATACATGTAGGAGGGTATTGTAGGGTATGCAGGGCTTGCGTATGGCAAGCTTAGGTGTGTAAGGTTCCTAACTAGACTTAGACTGCAAAAGAGCACAGAATTTAAAAAGTGCATACACGAAAAACAAGAACACATAAATTACAGGGTATGTTAACTTCACGCATATACAATACATATAAATAGAGCTGATCATGTTACAGTTAAACGCAACTAACGAAATATCGGTCAATTTAAAGGTAAAACTCAAACAAAAATGGTTATAGGGTGTTCCTAGTTACAATTTACAATTTATGGTTTTCTGGCGAAACTGTAAGTTGGAATAACCCTGATAACAAATAGAAAATGATATCGGGTGAATTTCGCGTAACAATTTCACCCGTAGCGAATGTGCACTGTAATATATGTTTTACGGGTGGAGCTGTTAATCGAAATAAGCGAAAAAAAAATAATAAATCTATTGAAACGCCGCAAAACAAACGATAAAAAAATAATAATCGCTTTAAATGTATGTGCAAATATATGTGTATGTATATATGTTAATATATATATATACATATACATAAAGATCGAAATATGTATGTGTGTAGCTATATTATAGTTATGTCAAAATGTTTAAGAGTGTGTGGTGCGCGTCTCAATGTTGCTGAAATCAACACTAAATTTAAAGTTTACACATATTAAACTATACTTAGAAAACCAAAGAGCAGAAAATACCAAAGAAAATACGAAGAAAAAACAAAAACGAAGAAAAAAAAATCAATTCTCGCTGTGATTTCTATTGTAATTGAGAAGATATAGATTATTTTATAGACTTGTGTTACTTAGTTTTAGCTTTAAAACAGAACTAGAACGAACTCGTTTAACTCGCAATTTGCGATTTCGCTCGTAAAACGTCGGCAAACAGAGAGTGGTTGTGGAATGTAGATGGTTATGGTGTTTTGCAGGTGAATTACTAGCGAAATTGTAATTGAGATATTTCTTTAACTAGCGCTGACTTTAAGCTATAATTTAAATAGTTTCTTTTTCTACAAACAGAAAACTAACGAACTAACAAAACGAACTAATAAACGTTTACTGATTTATTAATATACGACACGAAAGATATATATATATATATATATACTATATATAATACACTATACTATAAAGTACAATTTTGTCAATTTAAGCAGTAAACCAAAAATATTGTCAGTAGTTTTGCTGTGTTTCTATTGTTTAACTTTAAATGTTTATTAAATGTGTGGCAAATGTTGTAAACGATTGCACCCCAGTGTTAAATAAAAAGAAAATCGTAAAACAAATTAAACCAAAAGCGAAATCTTCCAGCGGAAAGACGTGAAATGCAATTATTATGAAGTGTGAGACAGAGACGTCCCAAAACAAATTACATTTATTTACAATAAAACAAAAGAGACAAATAGAAAATGGCAAGTGGCAAGAGGCAAGTAAACAACATAATTGAGGCATCCGTCCGTCCGTCTGTTCCGCCTAGAGTTTGTGCGCGCGACGGTAAAGGAAAATGTAGCCAAACAGATGGAAGCCCAGGTACAGGCACAGCATGGCCCACAGATTTCGATAGAGATTCGCCTCATCGAAGCTGTACTTATCGAGCACGTCCTGTCCGGTGTGGAAGCATGGTAAATCGGCGCTCTCCTCAAAGCAGGCTGCAGGTGAGCAGAAAGTTGTAGGTGGTGTAGGGAGTGTATTGATTGTCGGAGGTAGAGGGTTTGCTACTTACTGATGTTTTGCACGCCGGACCATTGGGCAATTGTCATCGCCTCATTGGCATATAGCATCCAGGATAGAAACTGTGTCCAATAGAACGCCAAAGGCAGGGTGCTGCGAAAACCCCACAAAATGGAAATGAGCATTGACAGAGTATGGCGGAGAGGTCTAAGGAGGTTGGGGCTTGGGGTTTTTCTGGTTGGGGAGACCTCACCTAATTTTGATGAAATTGCCCGCCGTAATCATGAATATGTAATCAACCGGCACCAAATACGCCATTGCCAGCGGCACCGAATTGAACGCCGTCGAAAAGAAGCAACCGCACGCTGTGGCCACATTCATCACCAGCACCACGCAGATTGCCGTAATGCTAAAGGCATAAAGGGTCGAGCGAAGACCCGTTAACCAATAGCATATCACCACAAATAACAGGGGTTCTATTATCATCCCAGGCAGCTGTAAAGAGAGTGAATCGAGTGCATTTTACAGGGTATACCAGCAGCACATGCCTCACACTCACCATGGCCAGTATGTTGGCCACGTAGTACTGCGCTGTGGTGTACAAGCCGGAGCGCGTCTCGCGCATAAAGAGTGGAAAGCCCTGCGGGAAGACATTCAGCACCGAGTACATTGGATGATATGTATTCTCCGATATCATGATGAACACTGCGCCCTGGAAAATCGAGAAGTACAAATTGTGGAAGTGTAAGTGCATTGTTTGACTTTCATTAAGGTTTTGGTTTAAAATTCGGTTCTGGTGTAGCCTAAATTAATTGGTTCCTTACCAAAATCTACAACAACTTTCTCTTAATCCTACAGTAATAGTTATGATAATTATCCCTGCGCCCTTCTGCGATAAAGGTGTTAGTTTAGGTTAATAACGCCCCTCAGGTTTTTTCACACCTTAAACACCCTTTCACTGTGGACCTTTCTTCTTTAGCTAATACTCTACTACCGTAAGGGTAATTCTTCCTCTTAAGTATAGCTCTTTCTTGCCACTTCCCCCGCCCTTTACCTGCACCGCCTGTACGCCCAATTGGGTGGGCTCTGTGGTACCGGCAAAGCAGGCGCCAATTATGATAGCTATGCCCATTTTCTGTATGAAACGCATCCATTGAATGGTCGGATCTCGCAGCAACGTGAGTGTAGCTCTCAGCCAGACCACGTGGAAACGCTTGTACCAAGCGATAGTACGAAATGAATCCAACTCCGTATCGAAGGGAAAATTGCCAGATTGGGCCATATGAATCTCCAGATTGACGAGCATATCGCGCTGCTTGGCCGCTGAGCTGACAGCGAACTGATCGCACAGATGCTGAGCGGAACGCTGGGAGGCCTGCTCGTAGCCCGGGTCTGTAGCCAGTATGCCGATAAGAAAGTCCGCGGGATTATACGCCTCCGGACAGTAGTATCCGTTGTTAGCGAAGAAATTTAGTGCGTGTTGCGGGGATCCCGTGAAGGCGACACGCCCATCAGCCAACAGCATGACATTGTTGAAGTTATCAAAGAGTTGGGAGCTGGGCTGTAGCACAAAGAGTGAGTTTAAAGTGAATTACAGGGTGTCTGTAGGTTGACTTGCCTGATGTATTGTGCACAGTATCGTTGTGCCTTTCTGCGCCAGCTCATGCAAAGTAGCCACCAATTGCTGTGCACTGTACGAATCCAGACCCGTGGTGGGTTCATCGCAGAAAAGGATGACCGGATTGTTGAGCAGCTCCACGGCAAAGGCCAGACGCTTGCGTTCGCCACCGGACAGCACCTTCTTGTCATCGCCGCTACCTATACGAGAGTGTGCGGCGGAGAGCAAACCCGTTCGCTCCAGTAGCTCGTGGACGATGAGACGACGCTCCTCGCGTGATACACGACGATCCAAGCGAAGATGGGCCTAAGGGGAGGCAAAAATAAAGTAACAGAGTGAGGGAAAGGTATAGGTATAGATATTACCATAAAGTTAATGTGCTCCAGTACAGTAAGCGCGCCAATGAACAGATCGTCTTGGTACACATAGCCACTGATGCGATGCATGAACGGCCCTACGCGACGCCCATTGATCAGAATATCACCTTGAACCACGGTACCAGCTGAGCGAAGAGAAAGAGACAAATGGAATGAGAGAGAGGAACGAGAACGAACAGAACAGAGAGAATGATTAATAAAGAGGCGATGACAAGAAAGATGAAGAAGATGGATAGAATTGAGTGAAGTTGATGAAGTTGATTGAATGTGTTTAAAAGGTAATTCCAATGATGATGATAAACTGTGAAAGATCACACTATTCGCTCAGTGTAGTTATAGTTAGACTACAATTATCTTATCAGCATCATCGCATGTCGCATTTACCTGGCTGCCTATAGGCAAGAGTTGACATTAACGTCGTCTTTCCTGATCCGCTGTGAATGAGAGCAAAAAGATATACATTTATATATCATAGATAATGTAGTGTATAGATAGTGTTATGCATGTGCCGACTTGTCCCTAACATAGGCCTACATTTAGTGTTTAATTTGACATTAATCAAGACCAAACATCTTATCAGTCACAGATTAGCCCTAACGAGTTCAGATAAATCTGAGGTGAGGAATTTTTGATAGTGTAGCATAAACTAAAATGATCAAAGTTTTATGCTAAAGTTGAGCGACAAAATTCAAGATAAATATTCAACTGTCAATTCGAATGTCATAATCCCAATAAGAATTATGAATATGTAATACTTCATCTAAGTATGCCCTTAGTTTTTTACAGTGTATACTGTATTCACTTTACACTCGACTAGCGACTCACCTTGCACCCATTAGAGCCATCAGTGTGCCCGGCTGCACAGCACCCGTCGAATTGTTGATAATACGCTTCATTTGGTGGCCAGAGCCAGAGCCCACATTCGTATAGACGCATAGATCACGCCACACCAAGGTGGCACCCTGCTCCATGGGCGACCATTTGCTGTAGCTGCGCAGCGGCAGACTGCGCTCCGAGCTATTCCGCTTCGACAGCTTGGGCGTAATGCTCAGGCTGGGCAGCTCGCTGGTGCTGCCGTCGCCACCGCTGCTCTGTCCAATGGTGATCAGCTGCAGTTCCTGGGAGGGCTGATGTGGCTGCTGCTGCTGCTGTTGGAGTGGCTCCAACAGCAAATTGTTGCCGCTATCCGTGTCCGACATGTTGACTGTTTGACAGCTCGTTGTCTACTGAGTGGCAGCCAGTGAAGCAGAGCAACAGCAGCGCTAGATTGTTCTGTCGCTCTCTCTGTCTCGTTCTGTCTCGCTTTAGAGTGAACCTTAACTGGAGAGACAACACGCTCTGGAGCGGCAACTGACAGCAGTTTAAGCCGCAGCTCAAGTTACCAAAACGCTGCAGCGCTTTCCCGTGGGAAGCCCTCTAAGCCGCAGCAGAAATGACAGCAGAAGCGAGGAAAATGCGAAAATGGGAAAATGGGAAAATGTGCAAGTAGCTCAAGCAACAGCTGCAGCAGCGGTGCAATGCCAATGGCTTTTAATTTGTGCTTTACGCTACTTTAATGTTCATTAGTTGGACACAGAATAGTTAACTGAAAGAAGAGAGAGAATGAAAGAAACCGAGGGAGAGACAGAGAGAGAGAGAGGGGTAAGTTCATTCAAAGAGTTGCCTTGCCCTAGGCATTTATTTCAGCTTTATTTTGCATGCAATTATTAAATGAATGAATAACACAGCTGCAGCGCCCCCCCCCCCCTTCCTAAATTAATTAAGTAATTTTAATTATATGCTAACAGTCTAACTAAATATTAAATAAGTCGGTTTCATTAAAGAAATGCCCTTGATGCATAATTACACCCTGTGTTTAAAAACCCGAAAGGGTCTATTAACTTTGTGTAAAGTCGATTTGTGTGTAACAGGCAGAAGGAGGCGTGGCAGACCCTATAAATTCTTGATCAGGGTGAGAAGCCGAGTCGATTGAGCCATGTCCGTCTGTCCGTCCGTATCT
>JBANCZ010002188.1:0-16931 GCA_037040025.1 Sphaerogastrella javana | reverse complement strand
GTGTGTGTGTGTGTGTGTGTGTGTACATGTGTAGTTGTAACACGCTAACGTGACTGTTAACGACGTTTGTCGTGGGTGGCAAAAACTAAAGAAGCAAAATTTCCAAACCCAAAATTCAACCCAAAAAGACCTCGACCCAAACGGCAGGCGGTCAAACAAAATCAAAAAAAGGAGACAAAAAGGAGAGGAAAAAGGAGAAAAAAGGAGAGAAAAAGGATAGAAAAAAAGGAAAAAAGGGAGAGAGAAACGAAGAAAAAAACTAGCCAACAGTTGGGATGGTGCCTAACTGTAGCGATGTGATTTTCAGTATTTTCTTGTCAGTATTACGTTGTAGTATATTGAGGTCAGTTTAGTATTTTCGATGCATACTAGTATTTTATTTGACATTTAGTATTGTCGTGGCAGTTTAAATTATTTATATCTGTTAGTTAGTATTTAGTTAGTATTTTTAGGGCAGTGCAATATTTTTTGAGACAGTACAGTAATTACAGGGCTACATGGAACATATGGACAGAAAGACTGAGGGACGGACATGGCTCAATCGAATCGGCTTATCATGCTGATTAAGAATATATATTATTTATGAGGTCTCCATGCTAAACATATTTCGGCTTAGCACAAAGTTAATAGACCCTTTTATGTGTATGATTTTTTTTTAATACAGGATCTAAAAAGATTATTTAAAAAGGAAAATAATAATAATAATAATAATAATAATGATTGAGCTGGGCTAATGTGGAAAAGGCGAAATAGGAAAAGCGCCAGCACGAAAATTTAAATCGATAAATCAAAATGCCAACAACAACAGAAACAACAACGGCTAAGGGCTCTCTGTACCTCTCTCTCGCTCTCTCTCTCTCTTTCACTCCCTCTGTCGCTCTCTCTCTCTCTCTCTCTGTCGCTTTCTCTTCTCTAAATCTCTCCCTCTCACTCTGTTTTACTGCGCTGTAGCTGGCAAGGACGTGTGACTTGCATGCTAAAAGCAACGACACGGCAGCTACATAATATCTGTATGTGTGTGTGTGTGTGTGTGTTGGTGTGAATGTATACTTGTGTTTAATGTGTATGTGTGTGTGTGTGTGTGTTGGTGTGTGGGTGTGCAGGAAGTTCGCTTTTGGCTTGTAGGTCTGAGGACAAATGACAACATTTGGCCGACTTTTAATTATTGACATTCCCCAGTTTTTTTTTTTTTTTTTTTGTTCTGCTCTGCTCTTCTCTGTTGTCTCTGTGTTGCTCTTTCTCCCTCCGGCTTGTTGTTTGTGGCCACTAATTGCCAGTGTGACCATGCACAGAGAAACAGCGAATATTGTCGGGCTGCATAAATAGATGTTTGCATGTATTTAATGTGCTATTAAATCCCCATTTCATAGACTTTGCCTCGTGCATTCTGTTTACAATTTTAGTCATCTAAAGGTTAATAATTTAAAAAAAAAAAAACATTTTAATAATATAATAAAATTATTGATTTAATATATAAAGACATTAATATGAATATAAAAAAATAATTAAAAAAAAATAATATACAATAATGGAAGATAAAATAGGATTATAAAAAATAATTTAAAAAAATAATAAAAAAAAAATATAATCTAAAAAAAATACATTAAAAATACAATATAAAAAAATATTTACAAATCTTTTGTTACAAGTATTTGGAAATTATTTAATCTATTTTATACAGAAGAAGATTCAGTATTATACAAAGTCTGAAGATCGCGTCGATCGCTGTATAATTGCGTTTACGATATTATTTTTGCTTTTTTGTAAAGTAACTTATGTCTATTTAACTTTTTCTTAATCTTAAAATTACTATATGGTTTAGCTAAAATTCAAGAGGTTGCTTAGTTAGGCTGCAGTCGAGAGCGTTGTGTATAGGAAAACCGTTGAAACAACTTAATTAAAAATGCTTAGCTTTTCGTCTATCAAAATACTGCAGTAAAGCTGTGATTATTTAAGCAGTTTGCTTTAAACAACCTCAAATTAACATAATATTTGTTAAAGCTTACATTAAGATGAATGAATACCGTTAGCCAAAGCACAAAAACCTTTCAATTGTGATTCATGCGATGATCTTTCTTTGGGATTTTTTAACACTAGCTTAGTGGCAACTGATTCATTCTTAAAACAGGTTCACACAATTTCAGAATCGATATAAATATTATGTACATCAAAATAAAACCCAATCGACAACAAAAGCAAACAATTTAAGTGATATAGGTATAGGTATATACAAATAATTCCAACGTTTAAATTAATAAATACTTGTATGACAGTTCAATTTGCTCTTGCCGTAATTAGTTACATTGCAACATTTTTTTTTTAATGTAACAAATCAACTGTGTTGCTGTCGCTGAATAATTGATTACACTTTACAGTTGACATGAAACTGTCTCAATTTTCTCAATTTTTAGTCCCCCCCATATAAATAAAACATAAATTGTTTTCAATCTGTGCTAGTTTTATAATAAAATTGGGTTTAAAACTCAATTTGTGTAGATATATATGCGTTTAAATGGTAAATGTGTACATTACTGTATAAATAATTGAAAAGGTGTGGAAATACAGTGGAAGTACGGTTATAAAATGTTTACGTTCAGGTCTGACATTATTTACGGAATAATATTTAAATTGGGGAATAATTGCAAAGCTCGATATTAGCTAAATCTACAGTAAATGCATTGCATATTAAAGGGTATTCAAAAGCCTACTAAAATATTGTTTAAGTTTTCTTTATACATCTATAGTCGGTGGTTTTTCAAACGCTTCAGTTGACTCACACAGATCACGTGCTTTTAATCATTGTTAATCATTTATTAATTGGATTTTTTTGTTTTATTTTAAAAGGGTTCTCGATTTCTCGGAATTAACATGGATCATGCTCCATGATTTTCGAGTTTTCTAAGGCGCACTTAAGCAACTTTAAAAGCTAATAAGTTTTCTAAAGTTATGTTTGGTTTTTCATGGATATTCCCATATGATAACAAAGTAATGCTTGTCTTACTTTGGAAATTACTTTTAGCACTTTGGAGAGCTGCAAGTGGAAATCCCAACAGTTAAATACCTTGAAATTTGTGCAACTTTCCTTCTCTCTCTCTCTCTCTCTCTTTCCCTCACAAGTTTGGTAAACACAACCCAAACTCTTAAACAATTTATAACTATGCTGCACAGGTTGCTCTTGCTGCTGCTACGGTTCCCTTGGGCAAAATTGCTTGCGGTTGCAAGTGGAATTTGGTTTAAGGCTCTGCCATTCGAAGCTGTCGTTGCTTCCACTGCACAATTCACATCTCAAAGCCCCTATTGACGGCTGCTCGTAAGCCAAAAACTCATAAAGTTTATGTAGCAAGCATATTCGCACAAGTATGTTGTGTACACACACACACACACACACACACAGCTGTAGCGACACACACCTTTACACACACATTTATTGCCATACATCCACATTCATATTTTCGTATAGCGTTCTTCTTTTTTTGCGGCTGCATTGATTCAACAGACACTTGACAACCCTAGCGGGCCAGGGACATTCTCAATTACCTGCACCAAACTGCTACCCTATCTCTTACTTAGCACCCTCTTCCTTCTGCACCCTCTTTCTTCTACACCCTGTTCCTTTTACAGCCTGTTCCTTCCACACCCTGTTCCTTGTACACCCTGTTCCCTTACACCCCTCTCCTCTTGACTAACTGACAATTTGCATGTGCATTGCACGTTTCGTATTCGTTTTCATTCAGATGCCACCTATCATGCTCCGTTTCGTTCCATTCCGTTTCGTTTCGTTTCATATACATATTTTGACAGAATTTCGTTTTTTTGTATGGCAGTATGTGTGTATATGTGTGTGTGTATGTGTATATGTGTGTGTGCATGTGTACTTTCTCGTTCTTGTTGGGCCGCTAATCGATTCGTGAGCTACCTTGAAAAGTTGCGCCCGTGCCAAAGCGCGCTGTCTCTCTGATAAATTAGCAGCTGCTTCAAAAAGCGTGAAACCATGCGGCCACACTATCGACACATACATATACAAATAGTACACAGTTTTTACTCACACAGTTAGGTCGAATCACTCTCTCTCACACACACACATACACATACTTACGGGCTGTTTAGCTTCCGCTTTGTAGGGCGCTCAATCGCGGTCGCCTTCACACGCTCGCCCTCGCCCTCTTCTGCACCCTTTACGCCTCGCCCAACGCCACCCCATAATGAACTTCCGGCCATGGCGAACGACGTGCTCGGGTCCGTGTAATTTTGTGCGTTTGTTCAGCCGTGATTTATGCACATTGATGACGTCGCACAAAAAAGTATAAAAGCATACAAAATGGCAAAAAAAAAAAATAAACCAAAACACAAAAAAAAAAAAACAAAACAAAAAAAATGAGCGAGTTAACAATTTTCTTCTTGTTTTTTTGCTGCTGCTTTTCGCGCTTACTTTGGATTTTCTTATCGAGCCACGCTTAACTACGCCAAGTCTTTAACCCGTTAAATGCGTGATTTTCGTGGATTTTATTAGTTCATAATATTAAAAGATTGCAGTTTTTAAGTGATTTAGTTCAATATTATTTAAATTCCGGAGAAAAAGTGAAGTTGGCTGCGCTAGGTCGATTTTTATAAAATGTTTCATGTTAAAAAATTGATTTTTTTAAATAAACGATCGGATGTTTATTTTATTATAAAAATTGAAAACAACATCAGAAATGCAAATAATGTGATTTTCAAAATAACACCTCTTATTGGTAAAGTTATAGCGAACAAGTTAAGTTGGCTGCGCTTCGTTGTTTCTTATATCAAACTGTCGTGTTCAAGTCGCATTTATGGAACTATTAAAGTGACCTAGTTTCAGTAAGGAAAGTCAAATTTGGCAACATGACAATTTCACTAAACAAGGCTAATAGATAAGAACTAGCCAAATTAATATAAGAAATTGATTTAACTAAGCAAACGCGACTTTATAAATATAGTATAGAGTTTTTAAGCATTCAATAACAAACGATTACAAAGGTTCATATAAAAAAAGATTATTTTATTTATGAAACATACATATTTATTATGATTATGTTATCTATGTAGCTTTATATACAGAATTTTACATAATGTTTCTAATGTATACTAGTTTCTCTTTTGGAATACTTAAGCATTAACAAATTAAAGCCGAATTTCATACAATACTTGATAGGAATGTTTTTCTCGTAGCATTGGCACATAATGGGTTAATTTATATGGTATACAAATATACATATGCACGTAATGTATGTATGTTTATGTATGTATGTACGTATGTATGTATGTACGTATGTATATATGTACGTATGTATGTATGTATATGTATGTATGTATTGAATGTTATATATACTATGTTCCGGTGACTATACTATATACCATATTCATCTCACTTAGTCACGCGATTCCAGGCGCTGGCATAGCGCTCCGCCTCAAAGAAATTGCTTAAAGTTTGTGGCAGATTCTTTCTATGCGCTTCATTGCCTTGAATACGCGGAGGCGTGTACATGGGCGTGGCCGTAGCTACTGTTGCTGCTGCTGCAGTTGCTGCTGCTGCTGCTGTTGCTGCTGCTGCTGTTGTTGTTTTTGTAGATTTTGTTGCTTCTATTTGCTTTGCCTGTTTGCGTTCTGCTTGCTGCTCGCTCGCCTGTGGCAAGTTGAAGACTTGTGTGCGCCATTCGTAGATTCGGGGTGGCGCCACAGTTGGCGGCAGCTTCAATTGTATGGTGGCTCGAGTGATAAACAGCTCTCGGCTGCAATTGCTGGCAACGGCTGCTCCTCCGGCTGACATCTGAACGTTTCGAGTTTCAATTTGCAACTGCGATTGCGAATGGAGAGTATTTTGCGGCTTCGACTTTAACATGACGCATACGCAAATCGTCACGTCGCACGTATCTCTCTCTCTCTCTCTCTTTCTCTCTATCTCTCTCTGCCAGTCTGTCTCTGTAGTTTTATGGGTGTGTATTGAGAGTCTCTCTGTGTGTTTGCGTTTGCTCTAGAAGCGTTCTCAGCTGACGCTACGCTCAGATTGCATACGGTATGTTCAAATTGTTGTGGCATTTTGGCACTTGAAACTGGTTTCCAAACCTTAACCATATATATAGTCAGACAGACAGACAGATCGATAGACAGACAGCAACATATATAGACGGCACGACGCGCGCCCACATGGGCCTGCCACAAAAATGTTTCATTTCAAAACAAAACAAAAATTATTAACAATAATAAATTGGTCATTAAATGTTCTTATAGTTCTGATCTTGATGAACTTGAATTACACTATCTCTTGCTTAAAAAGTTTTATTTTATCTTAAATTTTAGCTTATCTTTTATTTTGTCGCAAACAAACTTCTCTGTTTTCTAAATCTACCCATTACTCACTATCTAATTAAATAAACAAACAAAACCCGATAACATAAATTGTTTACATTCATCGGAATAGACGAACTATTGCTATTTATATGCATTTGTTGAAATCTTCATGCTCGCTTATAAATAATATTAGATAATGAAGCATTTTAATTGCAAGCTGACAATCAAATGGAATTTGTATTTAATTGAAATTTAAAGAATTTATAATCGGAGTTAACTACACAGATAATATATTGTATACCATTAAGAAAACTTTGAACAATTCTTAAAGCGTATTTTTAACATCATTATCTAAGTTTTGAGGAATATTTCGTAGCTTTGACAATAAATATTCATTGCAAAAAGAGAATCTTATAATAGTTTGAAATACTGCGTAAATATTGACTTAAATATTGTTTTTTTTTTTTATTATACGAAACATAATAATAATTTAACTTATTTCCTGTACACTCGTCTCAAAAGCTTTCAAGCGATATAAACAAATTATTTGAAATTCCTCGTAATATTTCTAATTCGTATAAAGCAATTAATTAAAAAAAACTTGTAAACTTACTTTCATAAGACACTCTTGATAACAAATTCATTCAATATGCAATTTTTTAGCACAAAGTAATTTGCATTTGTAGTGCATAGAACAAGTTTACTTGGATCTTGAGTTCCTCACTCTAACCGATTGTTTCCCGATCATTCGCTTAAGCCTTCCGTCAGTTTTTGACTCGTGTGTTTTGTGCACTTAGTCATAAAAGTGTGTTCATATTTATTCATGATGTGACCACAGTTTCGAAAATTGATCTGATTTGATATTCAAAGCATTGCCTCTAAGCTAACTGTTGACGATTCTATGAACGCCCACAATCAAACAAAATACAAATTATCTTACCTGTAGACAAACAAAACAATTACAAAGTCTATACGAAATACACTTACTTATAATGAAATACCCTAATTTAATGCGTATAATATATACTTTTTTTGTTATGTAACTATTTGAAAAAAAAATATAATAAATTTAAATGATACATTTAAAAATTGTTGCATGTAAATCTTATCATATTACAACTTCAAAAAAAGTAGAAAAATTTTAAACGTATCTAATAATATGTAGAGTCAGTGCAGCCACAATTTCTAAATTCAAATATATTACAGGGTATTTATAATACAGACGAAAGTCTATAAATAATAGAAAATCGTGATGAATCACTATTCATTATTTTAGAGGATATTTCAGCTGTTTTTAAATTAAAGGGTATCAACGTCTTGTGCTGCAATCGTCATTCATTAAGCATTTGGCTGTGATTCATTTGTATCATTGATTTATAGCGCACGTTCCCGCGTTGAGTTGTTCCATAGCTCTGTTTCTCTGAATGTAGACATCGGGTGATCCAAGGCATGGGGGTTACCAACCTGCAGCTTGTGAAAGGTGGGTTAACAGTCTCTCTCTCTCTCTCTCTCTCTCTCTCTCTCTCTCTCTCTCTCTATCTGTGTTTGTGTGTGGGTGTACGGGTGTGGAGAGCCCGTTAACTGCATGCAAATTGAGAGTGTGCCATTTGTCCCACTATTTGAATGTTCTCCAGCTGTAAAAACCTGTTCTAGCACCATGACAAAGAGTAGGGTTCTGTATTGTGCAAGACCCCTAACCACAGAAAATAATGTGAGTCAACAACAACGATGATCCATTCCATTATAGAATTAGTACAATGTATAAATATGCACAAATAATGCCGCAATGTACACAATAATAATAATAATGATAAGAGTTTCTTCAGTAAAGCCTTCTAAAAATAAAAAAGGCATATTGTTCAAGATTATATTCTTTTATGGGGCAGGGTTCTCAGTGACTTGGTATGATTGAAGTACCTTGGAATACCATACATAAAAGAATATATAAATTATAGATATACAATATATTTATATACATGAAAAAGGAAGAGATAATAACAAAAAAAAAAAAAAAAAAGAATAATCTTTTTACACAAATATTGCGTAATGTTGCAAGCTTTTTTACTACCCTTTGTAAGAGTATTTAAAGAAAAAAAAGACTGTTAAAATACCATTTGCATTGTTAAGTGACAAATCAGAGACGGGCAAGAAACAAAGCAACAGAAAGAGATAAATAACAACTTAGACAGACTAATGACATGAATCAGTCAGGCGAAGTCAAGTGAAGTCGTCAGCGATTGTGCTGCAGGCGATTAAAAACGCGTCGATTACTTTAGCTTTAAACACGCGCCAAACTGATTGCTCATAACACAAATACATACACACACACACACACACACACACAAACAAAAATAAAAAAATATCGGAAAAAACAAAAATTAATGATAAACATTTACATTTTTCCAATTGGAGTTGCAGTTGCAGTTGGCAATTTGTTAATTGTTGCAAAATGTGCTGCATAATTTAAGGTTAATTGTCACAGGCGAAAATCGCACAAAAGGTGCCGCCTGCTCGAAAGCGTTTTGCAAGCGATTTGCTAGCGATTTCAGTGTTTACATTATTATTATTATTATATGTTGTTGCTGTTGTTGTTGTTTTTAATCAGCAAAGCAAAAGCAAAAGCAAAAGGTCGTACTGTTTAATTGGAGATGTGTAATTTAGGAATTTAGTACGTGTATGAGTACACCTAATGAGCATGAGTATTCTATGAGTACTCACTCAAAAGTGCCGCCACTAAGTGTCTTGGGATCGTTTATGCTGCTAAAGGTCAGGCTTCCTCATTTTCCACTGCTCAACACTTGCAATGACAAATTTGGCACGCTCGCCGAACGTTTATCGATTATTTATCTAACATTTAAAAATGTATTAAAACATTCTTGAAATGTTCGTTAAGCTAGCTGGCATTTTTAATGCTAAGGCTAGAAATTAAAACATATTTTTCTAATAGCTGTAGAAATTATGAACAAATTATTAGACATATGTTTATGAAATAATTGACAGTGGACTCAGGTCAATTATATTAGAATTTCATTATTTTACTATATCGATTATATTTATGTTGAATTTAGATAATTTAATAGAATTTAGATAGTTTAATAAATGGACTGTATAATATAAAGAAATACAGTATTTATCTTTCTACAATATATGAAACACCCAACATTTAGAAAGAATACTATCAAAACTGCACAATTTCTTAAAATGGTATAAAATTCGGTATGTTGTTCCCAATAGATGGTTCTTCTATCATGGTTGATAAATGAATAGATTATACTTATGGATTATACTTATATATCTATTATTATAATACTTATAACTAATCCCTTCTTTTTTGGATTCATTGCAGAAACGCAACCCGACAATTCAAACACCACGAAAACGCCACTATTCCCAAAAGATTTATTCACGAAAGAACAGCTTGAAAATGGCGCTGTCATCCTGCATATTATCGGTGTTATCTATATGTTTGTAGCGCTGGCAATTGTCTGCGATGAATTCTTCGTGCCTTCCCTTGACGTAATCATTGAAAAGCTCGGCATCACTGACGATGTTGCCGGCGCAACGTTTATGGCTGCGGGTGGCAGTGCCCCGGAGCTCTTCACAAGTGTCATTGGCGTTTTCGTGTCGTTCGATGATGTTGGTATTGGTACGATCGTTGGATCCGCTGTCTTTAATATACTATTCGTAATTGGCATGTGTGCGCTATTCTCACGAACTGTGCTATCATTGACATGGTGGCCATTATTCCGGGATTGCTCATTTTATAGCATCAGCCTGTTGGTGTTGATTTACTTTTTTCGTGATAATAAAATCTACTGGTGGGAGGCGCTCATCCTATTTACCATCTACATTGCCTATGTCACATTCATGAAGTGGAACGTACAGGTGGAGCACTGCGTCAAGAAGATGATTACCAAAAACAAGGTGACTCGCGTCAGAAGTACAGATCAACTTATGCCAGCAGTAAGTAGTTGGGAAGTTTTTTTGCAAACAACAAAAAAAAAATCAACAAAAAATCAAATCAAATTAAATTTCTCTAAAAAAAAAAGAAAAAACAAAATTAACAATATAAATCAAGTCGAAATTGCAAATTGTCTGCAAAAAAAAAAAAAGAAATCGATTCCTTTGCCAGGAAATAATTTTCGGTTTCAAAATACGTTTCTTTTATTTTGTTTACATGCTTCTTCTTTCTTTGGCCTTGTAATGATTATGAGTTACCACTTACCACTTATAACTTACCACCTGACACTAACCAGTTAACAGGTGTGCTACTTAGTTGCTATGACTAAGGGCGGCATCGTTGTTATTGTGCTTGCATTCACACATATGAAACTTGCATGACTAACACCAAATGCGTCTTTAGCATTGAATTCAAGATGATCATCATTATAATCACAATCATCATCATCATCATCATCATTGTCGTCATCATGCTCATCATCATCATGCTGATGATGATCAGCATTGGACTGATGATGAACGTGAAGAGCGATGAGTTGACAATAATTGACGAACTTGAATTTCACCTTTGAGTTTTCGCTCAATATTTTGAGTGATTTTTCAAAAACCAGTTAAGAAACTGAAAGTTATTGAATAATACGTCAGCTATATAAATGAAATATTTTCGAAATTCAATTAAGAATCATAAATGAAATCCTAATAAATTATATAGACTGTAAAAAGTAAACAAAAAACTCAACTTGCATTTCAAAATGAGTGAGTTTTTTTTTTGTTTTTATAATATTTCGAGAATATTCATAATATATATTCATATATATATGGATATACCAATATAACAAATATATTTTAAATTACATCATAAATTGAAAATAAATTTCATTAGATTCAAATTCAATTGCAATTAATATTACAATTTAGGAAATTGATATATTATAATTGAATTTATTTCTGGTATAGAGATTGTTCATATATTTTATTTTATGCCATATATAATATTGAAATTATTAATATAATAACATCATATTATGAAAACATCTGGCATTAGATCATGCCCTACTTATAATTCACAATAATTTATTAAGTTAATATGATATGATCATGTGTCAACTAAGATGCTTTGAAAAATTTCACTATACAAATGTTCACTGGTTAGTCTTTCAGGTATGGATTTGATTTGTTGCTGATTTTTCTATTTACTTATTTTATTGTTTGTATAATAACAATATTTATATTTCATATGCTCAAGCTATAACTTAGCTCTAGTACAAGTATTCAGTTCTTAGTGCTTTTTAAAGATGAACACTTTCTCATTTGCTATGCGTCTTTCGACTTTTTCAGCCATATACGACCTACACACACACACACAACACACACTCACACACACATACATACATCTATATTCAACATACACACAGATACTCTGAAACAGCTGCAATACATTAAAAAACAACGTTTGCATGCAGCCAATCACAACTTGATCTTGAATTTGTATCGAAATTCTGAACTTGATTCGACCGCTTTTATCTGCTCACTCGCTTGCACGCATGCATAGAATACTTTTTGTTTCATTATGAAGTTGCACAATATTTGCAGTATTAAATAAATGCTGGGATTCACCTTTTCAGTAGAGGTTTCATCTTGAAATTTCATATAAAATGGCGATTGTGTGCGGGTTGCCTAAACATTCTATACAATATTTGTGTCTATCTTGTAAGAACATGTTTTGAATTCATAAACTCCATTAATCAGCGTAATTTACACTTAATCATTTCTAGATTAAATAAAAAACCATATCTATAGTGAGACTACAATTCTAGAAAATTTTACTGAATTGTTAATATTGTATAATTGTTTTTTTTTTTTATTATCCCCTCCATAAGATAATGAAAACACATCAAAGCTCGACTAGTGCTTTATTTAGAACAGGCACATTTAGAAGAACCTATATTTTCTATTCGTTCGGATATTCTTCGATTCGATCAATATCATCCAGTTGTAAATGCGGGGCTATTATTGTTGGTGGCACTAGTGTCGGCGGTGCTACTGGCGGCGGAGCTATCGGCGGCGGTGCTCTTGGTTTCCTTAGTGTCCTTGGTGTCCCTGGTATTTTCCTTTTTTCAGGATAAGAAAGTGTTGATGCGTATCCATCTACAGTATCTAAAGTTTTGTAATAGGATTTCGTCTCTTCCAGCTGTAATTCGAGCTTTGCTTCAGTGCTAGGCAATTTATGCCACAAACGTAGGTCAAATGTTTTTAACTTCAAGAAAATGAACAAAACAATGCGATAGATCACCAAGTAGCCCAAAATCAGGTAGAGCACATAATCAGAATGTTGAAAAAAATAATCAAATGGTTTGCCATCCACTTTCAACTCTAGCAATCCCACGATGGAGGGCACTAAGAGAACCCAATATAATGCTATGGTACACAATTCCAGTACTTGTTTCCCAAACATTTTTCACACACAATCCGTTTGAGATCACATCGAGCACTAATTAAAAAAGAACGATAGTCGGATATTTATATTATTTATTATTACAATTATTTCCTGATTGTGGTTTTGGCTTTTACGATAAGTTCAGGTTCTGTTATAAATAAGCATATTACTATGTTCAATATATTTCAAAATATCGCAAATACAAATATAACACAATAGTATGTAATTTGTACATATATATAAATATATATACAAAATTCGTTCCATATTATAAGTTCACCTCTTCGTAGGGCGGTGGCGGTGGCAAATGTCTCTTCTTCTTATGTTTTCGCTTTGCACCGTGAATTCTCTCTGGCGGTTGATGAAATCTTCTGTGCCCTGGTGCTCGTGGTGCTCGTCTCACAGGTTGAGGTCCATCAACTTCGTCTTCGTCAGATTCGAATTCCATGTCTTCCCTTGATTGCGTACTTGTATCATAAAATCCTCGTTCCATATTCAACATTTCAACGTTTCGCGTTTCGTATTTATTCCATGCTTTCATTGAGCATGTTCTTACTTTTAGATATGTGAGTACTACAACTAAATAAACTACCAAATATCCAGCTGCTAATCCTAGCGCCAGACCACAAATAGGTTGAATCGACTCCCAACCATTGTACACAATCCATTTTTTTTCAAAAAACAGAAATATTACAGAGGGTGCAAGTATCAACCAATATAATAACAATGTAAATATCTCTACAAGCTTCTTCTGTATCATCACAAACTGTGCTTAGTCCGTTTTTTGTGTGAGTTGTCGTAGAGCTCAGAATCACAACTGATTGAAATGTACTGACCCCTATATTTAATTTCTATAATACTTCCTGCATACATTTTATGCGGTAAGGCAAGTCATAAACATACGTAACTCTTGCCCGAAATAAACAGCATATAGAATTCTTATTTAGTTGCTTATCTTTAAAATTTATAACAAATTGCGACAGTATTATACTATATTATTATAGGAAACTCTTTAATTTCTTAAAACACAATAAATCGAAAAATAGATTATATTACACAATCATTGAATATATATAGTAATTCTCAAATATCTTAGATAATCTAATATATTAGGGTAGGGGACCATCAATATTTCCCTCTTACTTTAAACATTTTTTTCTAAATATAGAAATACAGAAATATAGGAATATCGATAAGAACCTATATAAAGGTTCGATAATGTTTTTCCACTTTCACTGGGCATATTCTGGAAATAATATAGAGAGCAATCGGACAAATCGATTCGTTATAATTATGAAAAATTATGAATGTACATGATTTCTACATTTGTAATAGACTTAGAATTAATTTTTATTACATAGTTCTTCATATTGCTTCTCAATTCCATCGTAAATGCCGCAATCGTAACAGCGCAACCAAATATCAGTTGGACGCAGCTTCAGTTGCTGCAGTGCCTTGGCCGAGCGATCACTAATCCTATCATCATTCGAATGGAAACGTAGAGTGCACGTGCCAACGCACCTCATTGGTTGTAGGTTATCGAATTCATAAATACATAAAAAGAAATAGTTCTTATTGTCAAAGCATTCGCGTAGCGCAAGTGGAGGCTGTGGCACCTTACTGTCATCTTCATATAGTGACTGTGGAAACTGTGATAATAGTGACTTTGACTGTGACGGCGAATCATCTTGTTCATCTGGCTCAGAGTCTGTCAGCTCGATTACAACAGGATCTGGCTTATTGACAGAAGTTGGATTTTGGTTTTCTTTTCGGGAAGCAATCACTGTTATAACGCTGACATCATTTTCATCGTCAGAATTATTTAGCGATTCATCATCAGTCTGTAAGTCTTGTTCGGTGTTGCCCTTGTTTACAAATAATGAATGGTTAATACCCTCGTCCTTTGTTATATTGGTACTATCGTTTAAAATTGTCTTGGCTTTTTCCAACTTTTGTTCGATAGCGAGACAAAAATCGCACTTAAATTTAGCTGATCCAGTCCTGTTACTAGCCTTTACACACTTGGCATGTATGCCTGACGAACCGCAGGTGGCACAGATAAGTATGTTCCATGTATGTCTGTTGTAATTGCGCCCATATGGACAAGTGCAATTCTCCCGATCGCACCGTATACGTACATTGTACAGTCCAATGTAAGCGTTCGGCTCACGCTCCCAGGTGGCATCGCGATCGGGCACAAATACCGATTGCAACTTGATAGTATCACGAAATTTCTTCGCTCTGCACCATAAACAACGCAGATAGTATCCCGAGGAGAGGGCGTACTGTCTCATGCAGGTCTTATGTGCGAATCCCATGCGACAGCAATCGCCGTACGCAATGCCGGATAGACGAAATGCATAAATGGTTTTCATGCATATATCGCACATGATATTCTTCGGTGGTTTGGCCACCAGCTGACGCATATAGTCGTCCAGTGGCGTACACTTCTCACAGTAGCTGATAAATTCTTCACAGAAATGAGATGTGCAGCGATTGTCTATGCCACAAGCTAAATGAAAAACTATTTTACATTTGCCGCAAGTGATGCTGGCGCCCCTTTGGGTGCAGTAGATACAAATGCGGTTCTGGGCTGCCGCTGCCTCTTCGCGTATATCCCTCAGCAGGAATCCAAGTATACCAGCAGAGTCGCCTCCACGCTGACCCAGGTTATTGGACAAGAGCAGGCAAAAATAGTGTACTGTAATGTCTTGTTTGAGCATCCACTCACCGTACAACAGGTGATCATCTTTGTCTTCATTTTCATTAGTTTTGTTACATATAAAACATTTGTACAACATGTTTTCTTCGTCCTCTCTGAGTATTGTTCAAAATCTATCGATATTTTTTCAGCGCTGAAGTGAATTTTATATACCTAAAAAAATCGATAAATGAATACGCTCTGTTATTGATTTTACATGTAGCACTTGCTTAAATTGAATTTATTTGTAGAAACTTATTGAAAATATTTAACAGAAATAATTGACAGTAATTGTTATCGATATCGAAGTTATATTGTACGTATTTGATTTGTCCATTGTTTGATCTATCCATTGTAAAGCTTTTAACCTCCATATTTACTTTTAAGTGAATGAAATTTTGTTTCCGATTTTATTTTGAGAGCCTGTACTTTGGACTTTTTAAAGTTGCGTGGTAAAGTAGCACTATACCGCATAGAACCTACTGGTGCATCAACAGTATCTAATGTATTACAGCGGTTTTTCAATTCTTCGAGTTGTAGATCCAATTCAGTTTGTTTTTTTGAAAGCCTGTTCCATAGTTTTACGTCAAAGATGACCATACACATGTATATTAGGTTAGCAATATGATGAATTATTAAATAACCGGAAACTAAATAAATTACATTATCAGGTTTACTAAACTGCGGTATAATTATGTCATTTGTCAAATTCTGATTCTTGTACGCTTTTGCGATTCGGCCGAATTCCTTGTTATACAAGATAGGTACGAAAAATATCCAAAATGTAATAAGGATAAAGATTTCAAATATTTTTTTGCCAAGCATTTTAGAAATTGAACTTCAAAAGGAGCAAGAGCGAACAGTTTGTTTAAAATTGTGCAACTGAATTGAAATTTTAGAAATTATTTGTTCGGAAGTTCTTTTTTTTCGATTGACTAATTCTTCGTCTATAAAATACGGGCAGACTAAGTCATAGCAGTTCATCATGAATTTAATTTAGATTAATGGGATATAAAACCAATTAAAAAATGTGATTAAAAACCAATTAATAAATTCTCTATAAAGCACAGTGAAATTTTAATAAAATTTCAGTTCATAAACTGCAAAGGATCCTTCAACATGTTCGAACGAAAAATATTGGATATATTGTGTATTTTAATTTACTGGTTGAAATTAGTCCCCTTGACATACAGAACAAATAAACAGTATAACTTTAATATGGGAAATTACGATGCGACACTGACACCATTTCTAGCTTTCGTATTCGGAGCTTGTGCAGGATTCGTCATATTTTGTAAAATCGTTTCGACTACATACATTTACATAAAACGTTTGGAGAAATCTTTATTGTTACGATTGAAGAAAAGGAACAAACACACAAACAATGCATATAAAGTGTAATGAAGATCGCAAATATAAAATAAATATAATTATTAGTTGCTTCGAGAGCTCTAATTTACATTTTTTCGAAGTCATCCTCATACAAGTGGAACCGCAAATACTGTAACACAGGTTAATATTAGT
>JBANCZ010002187.1:0-16932 GCA_037040025.1 Sphaerogastrella javana | reverse complement strand
AGCATTGGCAGGTCCCTTGTCGGGCGGCGCTTGGTAGCATGCCTATCTGTTTGTAAATGTCTGTGTGTGTTAGGCAGTCAGTTTTTGTGTGTGTGTGTGTGTGTGTGTGTGTGAGTACGAGTATGCATATTGCACACCCGGGTAAACTGATGCATAAATGACTTAATCGCAGTCGTTACAGCGAACGGAAACTCCTTGGAAACACCAACAATATTTCAACAACATAATTCTGTAAACTTAACATAGCTCTGTTAACATAACATGATGCGTTTCACCTCACATAACTCAAACAATTTTACATAATTCTGTTAGCATTACGATGCTCTTCACTATTTCTGTTAAATTAGCATAACTAACTACTTAACTTTACATAAATCTTTTAAGATGATACTGTTAAATAAAATCTTTTAACATGATTTTGTTACATGATTCTGTTAACATAACACAATGGTATTAATTCAACAAATGCTGCTCACTTAACAGATTCTTTTAACTTAACATAATTCTATTAACGTTACATTTATCTGTTAACTTAACAGTATCGTTAACCTTACATAGCTCTGTTATCTTTGCATAGTTCGTTTCATTTGACATAGTTTTGTTAACCGAACTTAATTCTATTAACTTAACATTGTTTTGTTAACTTTACATAGTTTTGTCTGCTTTAATTATGTTAAGTTTATATAGTTCTATTATCTTTTCATAATTCTCTTAACATTTCTCTGTTAACTTAAACAAATCTCGGAAAATTGGTTTACTAAATAAAAGTGAAAGAGTTTCAGAACATGCCCGCTTGGTGGCGCACTTGTGCAGTATGTATGGGCATACTGAAGTAAAGCTATGGCAACCAAAGGGAAAAGAGGCGGACGAAGGGGTGTGGCTGCGCTTGTCGGCTTGTCTGTGGCTGTTAGATATTCATGCGCCATGAATGAATAAAGCAAATCGTTCTCCCTTTTTTTGCTACCTTTAGCTGTTGGTCTTTTTGCTGTTGCTGTTGCTGTTGCTCGCCCTGGCAGTTCGACATGACGTATACGCCGCGTTGTCTGTGAGACTCTGGCTGACAGACTCCTTGATAGAATGTCTCCCGTGGCCAGTCCCTATGCTCGATTTGCGTAACTATGCACCAGTTGACTCATATCACTAGTGTGTGTGTGTGTGAGTGTGACGATGTGTGTGTTTGCGACCGTGTGTGTGTGTCTCTGTGTGTGTGTGTCTGTGGGTGTGTTGCCTCACGCACTGGAACAATTGTGGCTGCTTTTTAACTGTAATGGCACACGCCTGACCAACAGCATCAGACTGTAATTAGCTAACTTGCATAATTTAACTTCATGTTGTTTCTCTTTTTGTGTGTGTGTGTGTGTATGTGTGCGTGTGTGTGTAACGCAGTTGGTTGACCACATTTAACAGTGGCGCTCAACTGTTAGCCAACGCCTATTTAACAAAACTTTTATAAATTGTAATTTGTTTGCATTGGTATTGATTTTTGTGAGCATTACACTTTGTAGTTCCACTCCATCTCTTTTTCTCTTTCCACCGCCCTCCTTCCCTCCCTCTCTTTCTCATTCACTCTCCGTCTCGCCCTATGCGACTGTTGAATGCCATTCCAGGGCATTAATTGCTGTCATCTAAATTGATATTACCTAGCTCCTACTCTGGTGTTTGGCTTTAGCTTTGGCTTTGGCTTTGGCTTTGGCTTTAGCCATGGCTTTGTATTTGACGCTGGGTTTAATTTGTGGCCAACACGCAAAATGTATTTAGCCAACTGTTGGCCAAACGTTTCATTTACTGCCAAATTTAGAACGGAAATAATATATTTCATTATATTTGCTACTATTTGTTCTATTTAAATAAAGCAATATTACAATTAAAATAGAAAATATTTTATTAAAAAGTTGTTAATTTCTTTTAAGTATTACTACTGTTAATAGAATACAGCTTCAAGTGTAAAGTTTTTAATTAGTATTCTTTATTTAATTTTTTTTTTAATTTAATATAATTTATTATTAAGAAATTACCACTTATACTTCATTTTTTTGGAATTTTTTCTTTGTTATGATTTCATTTTAGCAACTCTTTCAGTTTATTTTATTATTAAATATTTACATAATTATTTGAAGTTTTAAATAAATATGATATAGCTATTATTGAACTTTAATTATTAAACTGAAATTACATTTCTTTAATCACTTAATTAAATTCAACTATAGTAAAATTTAATTTAATTTATGCATAAATTTGAATAACGTTTCAGTTAAAATTTCGTTTAAATTTCATTTGTTATGGATTTATATCCAGTGCAACAAATTATGAATTATATATAGCTAAACAGAAATTTTTTTCAAATTCTTAAATTATTTAGATTGTGTCTAAATTTAATATTATTCATGTATAAATTAGAATTAAATTTTATTTGCCATCATTTTAATATTAATTCTATTTTTCAGTGTCTAATAGTTCTGTATTGTATAGCTATTATTGAACCGAATGTAAATTTCATTAATTTCTTTCATTTTACTTAACTGTATTTAAATTTTATATTCTTAATGCATAAATTATATTAAAATTTGAACCATTTGAATTTTATGTTATGGTTTGAAACTACTCTAACTATTTTTTGTAATTTTAAATAGTGCTATAAGATATGGCTATTATTGAACTGAATACTATCATCATTACAAAATCATCAAAGGAAATTATATGGCTAGAAGCAGCTATTAGCCAAAAGTAAAACGCAACTGGCAACACGTCAGCAGCGGAGTTTTAGGGCGCAATTTGTGCCAACTTGAAGCTATCTCATCTGGGCAGCTGCTTGGCATGGTTAGCTAGTCGCAGTCCTAGTCGTAGTCGTAATGCTCGTCATCGGGTTTTTTTTCTATTTTTTTGTTGTATTTTTTGTTTTGTTTTTTTGGGCAGGGGCGTTGCCAGGGTCTGAGTTTTAATTAGCCTTGAGTGCGTGTGCTGAGGGCCAAAAGGCATCAACAAATTGTTATATAAACACACGCCCAACAACTGTGTTTTAAGGGCCTAAACATAGTCTGGCCACTTACGACTATTGTGTGTGTGTGTGTGTGTGAAAAGGAAACTGGCGAAAGAACAGAACAGAAGAGAAAAGAACAACAACTCAGTTGAATTAGCCACATTTGCAGTTGGCCAAAACGCTGCAAAAGGCTAAAAGTGAAAGGCGAAAAATGAGGAAATGAAATTAGCTAAAATGTGTGGGAATGTGGGGGCTCTCCAAGTCAGAGAGTAGGAGTCACTCTTTTGAGCTTAAAAGGATATGTGTTAGCGCTTATTACGACCCTGACTCAAAATGAACCGTTGTTTGTATTACAACAACGCGAAACTGAACCTCTCTCAACCTCAACCTAAACCTTCACACAACACCAATACGAACCAAAAACGAACCGAATCCGAACCAAACCGAACCGAACATTGGGCAGTCGCCATGGCAAATGTTAAGGTTAGCTACTATATACTGAATCCAAAAAAAAAAAAAAAAATGAAAGAGAAAAGGAAAACTAAAACTAAAACTAAAACATTTTTAATTTGCGTGTTTACGACAAAATTGCATGTGCCAGCATTAAAACAAACAGCAACAAAATATATATATATGTATATATGAAAAGAACGTATAAATGTACAAGAGTAAAAAATATGGTAGAGCAACAACAGTCGAGTGTGCTAACCCTCAAATAAAAATGCATTGAGGTCAGTTGCATGGCAGGTCAGACAATGTTAGATATGGGTTTCTCTACCGATCAAATGCATTCTAAATTTAAAATGTAATAAAATCTCTTAATTTAAGTTCTCGTTGTTAGCTATAGTAGTAAAAGAAAAGGTCGAAACAAGGGAAAATATTTTCCAGATACACAAAATGGAATAACATATACAATCAGTTAAGAAACGAAGGCAAACAAACAAGTCTCGACAGGACAGATTATATTGTTAAATTGAAATATGATATATGCCATCTATAATTCTCATACTCTCTCACACTATCCCAGTCTATCTCTCACTACCCCTCTGTCTGTCTCTCTTTCGCTCTCTCTCTCTCTCTCTCTCTCTCTCTCTCTCTGTGGCTGTCTCTATCCACTTGGTCAACATTTGGCGCATCGTTAAATGTGATGTTATTGCGTGATGTTACACCGAACTTTAAAGTTTTATGGAATAAGAATGTGTGTGTAAAATGTGTTCGAGTGTGAGTGTGTGTATGTGTGTGGTCGGAAAAGTTCTTTTCCACTTTTGTATATTTTATATTTTTCAACTTTCAAATGAAATTTTCATGCTCTCTTTTCTCTTTTTGACGGTGTTTGTGGGTGGAGTCAACTTTATCGGATTCAAACTCAAGAGAAAGAGAGATTCAAAGTGAAAGTCAAAATGAAAAGTTTGCACATTTTGATTGCTTGATGGGCCTTGCAAAACGGGGGCGATATCACTGTTGCCTGGTAGGCGTGGCAACGCGTGAAGATTGTTTTCAATAGTCCTTTCCTCGCCTCTTTTTTTTGATATTTTTTTTTATTATGCTTTTCATTCAACAAATCATCCATAACGAGTTGTGAAATTGATTAATGATGAATGAGCTGAGAATTGAATGCAATTGAAAAGCACAATTTCTTCCACCCCCATGAAAATCGAATATTAAAAGCGAATTTTTAATCTCTGTCATGCTATAAAGCTTTGTTCAAAAATCTGCTAACAATAAAAACAGGTTCTAAGAAGACTGGCCTTTAAAATACGTATAAATAATGTTTTTTTTTTTTAATGGTTTATCTTTATTTTACAGAGTTTTATTTATTATATATTTTTATTTCATTTTATTTATAGTGAATGATAAAAAAAAAGTTCCATAACTATTGAAACTATTTCCTTTTTGGGGTTAAACCAATGAGTGCTTTGCAACCACGATGTTTTATTAATATGTATACCATACTAAATATATCTATATATAAACGCGTAAATTCAATTTCAAATTTTATTTTTCAGCTAAGTCTATATATATTGTAAGATTCAAGCTATGTGTCTACCATAATAATAATCGAAATAATTTTAAGTACTGTTATGACTACATGATCGTCGTGTTCCTTGCAGCAAATCCGTCTTTAAAAATAAGTTTAGATAAAATCTACCAAAATTTCGATATAGAAAATGTCACCAGACGTTGAACAAGGACAACAAATGAAATTAATGCAACAATAATTAAAAAACAGAAGAAATAAACAAAAAAAAAAGCAAATAATCAAGTTCAAACGTTGAAAATGTAGTCCAGCTTTTCCAAACAAAAGAAAATTACATTAATGTGAGCATGCGTGTGTGTGAGTATGAGTGTGTGTGTCAAGATCTGGCCAAATATAATGAATGTATGTGTTTAATTACAAACACTTAAATAAAATGAAATGAAAATAAGATTGCGCTTAAAGAAAGCTTCCAACTTAAAGCAAGAAAATTGTTTATATAAATACAAAGTAAATTTAACAATTTCTATGTGTGTGTTTGTATGTGTACACTAGTTAGACAATTCCAACAAATCAATACAAAAAATATATAAAGTTAATATAAACAAAACAAAATATATTCAAATTTGTAATCCAGAGGCAGCTTTTAGCTATAGACACATACAACATTATAAATGAATATATTACTATAAATGTATGTAAAGTTCAATTTATTTTTATTACATCATATGCCCCGAGTGAAATACAGCTCCAACAAAAGTTACACACTGACAATACGCCACAACAAAGAAAGTATGCCGAGCATATTTTTAAAACATTTTCATAACATTTAGCAAATAGAAAGAACATATTTTAATACATACGCCTAACCATTACAAAAACAGATTTTTCGACATATATATACATATATATATATATATAATAAAATACTATGTGTATTTTTTGATAAACTAAAAAACGAAATCGGATACTAGAAGAAACGAATAGAAGAATACAATGCACAAAAGATATATTCATTGTTTGTATACCCTAGCCTAAGTTAAATCGATATATCTAGAGTTGAGTTTGAAGTATAGTTTTCATTTTGTACGAACACGTTTTTTACTTTCGATGGTTTCAGGGATAATTAGTTTGTTTTTGAAGATTTTTGTATGCGACTCGGTTGATGCTTAAGCAAGTAATCCAAAGTACAATCATTTTTGTCAAACAGACAACACAAGGAAACAAAAACAAAACTAAAAAATAAAAAACAAACTAAACAAAAGACACAAAGGGAAATATAGATCAAACATAAATTATTACAATTGAATTTGAAAAATTATAGAAAAAATAAAAACATAAAAGAAAACACAAAAAGAGTTAGGCATATTTACAGGGACAGACAGAACAAAGTAAGGTAAACTCAAAAAATAGCAAAGAAAAATATGAAAATAAACAATTTCAAATAATGTAAACTTTTGCTAAGAATTTTTTAAATTTATTTTACACACGCTTTATATTGAGCAACCGTTAAGTGCTGCAAATGTGAGGTTAGAATTACAAAAAAAAAAAAGAAAAAACATAAAAAGCTAAAGATAAAAGTCAGGTGGATGTTATATAAGAGTTTGAAAATCATTGAATGAATTTAGAAATTTCAAAAAACAGCGACAGTCACATGCTTATAACAGATATTAATGAGGTTATGTTGAAGTAAAAGAGGTGATTTTATATATAAATATATGTGAGAGAGAAGCCGTATTAATGTTAGAAGTGAGACGCAGTTAGAAGCTTCTACGATTAGAAAGTGCAAATGTTAATGTTAGAAACTTAGAGGATGCGATTAATATGTCAAAAGTGAGGTTAAGTCAACACACACAGCGAAAGTGAGGTTAGAATTGGCCACATTGAGCAGCCGTAACAAATGTTAATTAAGTGTTTTAATGTTTAAGTGTAAATGTTTAGTTTAGTTTAGTTTAGCTGAACTTAGAGCTACACCTAAGCGAACTCTAGCAACATGTATGCAGCTGCTGGCGGCGCCTCGCTGGCATCGCGCCAGGCGCGCCAACGCCAGCGCCAGCAGAAGAAGAACCAACAACTGCAAGCGAAACTACATCCACCGAAAGCGACTGGATCAGGTGCCGGGCTTGGTGGCGCTGCCGATCATGGTGGTGCCTCAACGCCCACGCGCAGCCAGTCGCGGCAGTTCCATCAGCTGCCGACCAATTACTTGCGTGCGCCACAGCCGCAGGGACGCAAACTGAGCGCCACGTATACGCAGTCCAGATCTCTGCTGCCCATCGAGGAGGCGGGCGACACGGGCTCGGTGCTGCAACTGCGTATGCACTCGCACACCCACGGCCATGGACACGCGCACATGGCGCACGGCGGTGGTCATGGGCACAGCCATATGCATCCGCATAGCCATGGTCCGCCGCAGACGCCGTATCAGCAGTTTGCCTCATCACACGGACGCGTCTCACCGAAACTTGTGCACCGGCACAGCGGCAGCAGTGCTGGCTTCCATCCGGATGCAGCGGCAGCAGCAGCCAGTGGGCATCATCTGCATAAATCGGCAACAGCCACATTGCCGCTGGTGTCGCAGGTGGAGGCAACCCCGCCAACGACACCTGCCGCGTTGCCATCGGTTGTGGTCGGCGTTAAAACGACAGCGACGTCGTTGGAGACAGCAGCCCAGGCCAGCACATCCGCAGCAGCAGCAGCAGCGGCGGCAGCAGCAGCTGAAGCTGACGCTGAGCTGGATCTGGAGCTGGCGGGTGCCACAGGTGCGACAGGTGCAGCCGGTGCCATGTTTGTAGCCGCACCCCCACATGATGCGATCATTGTAACGCCGGCCACGCCCATGGCCTCGCCCGGTCACGCAGCTGCCGTCGTCAAGCTGCGTCGCAGCGGCAGCGACGTCGACATCGATGAGCCCGAACGCCAGCCCCTCACCGCCCACATCTACGACGAAGACGACGCCATGCAGCCGCCCACTGGTCCACTCGAGCGCAAATGCAGCGTCTATCGCATGCGTCGCAGCGATGCCTTCGAGCAAGGAGATGGCAGCACCACTGCCGGTGGTGTAACCAGTGGCCTCAAGCGGCAACTGCGCGAACTACAATTCCAGCAAACGCAGTACGAGCCGCTGGTCAGCGATGAGCCTCAGCTGCTCTTCAAGGGCCTGGGCAACGGGCGCAAGTGGCAGGTGTGTGCCTACTGCGAGGAAGGCATCTGCCTCTGTGAGCACCTCGAGGTAAAGTCACGAGCACTCTGACAGTCACAGTGTCTGTGTGTCTGCTTCTTTTAAGTGTGTGTGTCCATGTGTATGTGTACAAGTAGGACTTGAAATTAAAGTATGCATGATTAATTTAAGCATCAGTTGTATTAGCTTCGAAGTCTTACCCCAAAAAGTAAATTACATTTATTGACAACATATTTTTTACATAAATTATTTATGAATTTTTATTTGTAATTTTTAATCATTAATTTATTTACTTATTTTTAAATACAAATTTATAATTTTTAAAGCTTTTGCGCATTCTCCGCTCTTTGTGCGCATTTTTATTTTGAATGTGACCAGTCTTCCATTTCTCTGAGAATACTTGGCTTGGTATTTTGTCGACGTGGGCTAATCTGGTATTTTGATGCAAGTGTGTACATACTTGAATATTCTCTTAAATATATTATTTTAGGCATTTTAAATTTGACAGGCATAGAGTGAATAAGGCAGAGAGTAATTGCTATAAAATTCGAAAAACAGTGAACGGCTGTAACAATAGCAAGTGACAAAAATCGATATTTTGCATGTAATTAAATATCGATATCGAAGTTCTTGCTATGTTGCACTCTTCATGCAAATGATCTGCCGTCTTTTGTTTACATTTTACGTTGGCGAATTGCCGATCCATTAAAAGCAGAAATATGTGCGAATTTTTAAAAAATTTGTTTATTTGGAATGTGCGATTGTATAAATATTTATATATTTGCTTAAGAGCTGCAATTGATACGAATACACACAGTCTGTGGCAAATGATATTATTTTCGGTGCAAACGTAGAACTTTTTCGCTGAGCTAAGCCAACCTAACCTCAATATTTGGTGCTTTTGTGATGCCATAACTGAGTATTATAATAATAACAAAAACAACAACTATAACAAAATCGGAAGCGCATAATGGCACTTTGTATCGTTCTGATAATGCGACGCCCAACAAAAAATAAAAAGAATGCAAAAAAAAAGAAAATATAGAAATATGCTTGGCAAGCGCAGACGCCCACGTTGCTAAACATGGCGCCGCTTGCCAAATGTTGTGTAAAAAGCAAAAAAGGCAATACACACACACGTTCCCCCGCTCCTCCGTCTCTCTCTCCCTCTCTCTGTCCCTGTCCCTGCCACTCTTTATAAAGTGAATGTGTGTCATAAAAGTGCAACATCCCATGGTTTAAGGTAGAGCGGAAGCTGAGTGTTGCGCCCCTACAAAGTGGTAATGCTTTAAGGGTGAAGTAGGGGGCGGTGGTAGAGCAAATAGCAAATTTAAAACTTTCGCTCATTTACACTTAACAAGCGCTTCGTAGTGAATTAAAAAACTTAACGCAGCGCAATTATTTGACTTGCATAAGCAGAAAAATACACTCACACACAAAAAGCAACTTGAAATAAAAAAAAAAGAAAATAACAAAAACAACAACTGCAGCAGCAGCATCAGGAACTATGAAAACGCTAACAAAAACGTTGCAGAAAATTGCACAAATTAAACAATACGAGAATCTCTGTAGTCTAGTTGAAAGAAGAGCGGACAAAAAAAAAATTGGTGCAAAAAGCAAACAGCAAAAGCGAATGACGGCTAAAATTTATTATGCTCTACACTCACCCACAAAAGTTTACACCATTTCTTACTCTCTGTCATTCCCTCACTACCTTCCGTTCTCACTCTCTTCACTTTAAATATCTATATTTCTTTATCTCTCTCTATTTATCTATCTTTTCTCTTTCTCTTATTCTCTATCCTATCCCTCTATTGCTCGCTGCATTCTTAGTGCAACTTCAGTGCAATATAATCGGTGACGATTATCGACTGCTCATTGTCAGTTGCCGATTATCGATTTAGTTGGTTGATTGCACAATTTCCTAATCTTTGTACGCCGCTTTGTAATGTGACCAGTCTACTATTTCCCTGACAATACTTTGCATAGTATTTTGTCGACGTGGTCTGATCTGGTATTTTAGTGCAAGTGCGTACCTGCTTGAACAATCTGTTAAATATATTATTTTAGGAATTTTAATAATCACACACACACATGCTGAATCAGCCAGAGATAAATTGAAATAAAAGTCAAAACAATAGACAGCAAATCATTTGCCAGGAGCAGTGACAATAGCAAGTGCCGACAATCGATATTTTGCATGCAATTAAATATCGATATTCAAGTACACGCAGTGTTGCACTCTTCAAGCAGATGATCAGCTGTCTTTTGTCCGTTACGTTGAAGTGCCGTAAAAATTATGGTATGATATATTATATTTGCAACCGTTTAAAGCATTGAAAACTTTTTTTTTTGGCGCTCCAAAATTATAAGAGGGACGACCCAAAGCATCAGTAACTATGCGAAATAAACGTTATTGCTAATTGTTTTATGCCATAATAAACATTTAGCTTAATTTCTGTATATATATATAATTTTAAATGAATGAAAATGTTGATAATATATTCAAAATGCAGTGTTATGTAAAATCATAATGATCTCATCAATACCACAAAAAGTTCTATAGCCAGCCTCAACCTATATACACTCGACTATATACCTTTACATACAGCTCAAAGAAGAAAAAAAAACAACTAGTAAATTAGCTGGAAAAATAGTGGAAAAAGTGTGCGGCAAAATGTCGGACGCCAAAAATGTGAAAAATACAGCGAATAACTCAAAAGCAACAACAACGCTATAAAAAATGCCAAAAAGGTAAAAGCGAATAACAAGCAAAAGCAAAAGCAAAAGCAAAAGGTGTAAAAATATGTATAGCCATAATAAGTAGTAGATGGTAGCTCGAATGTGGATGGTATAACAGTAAAGTAAGGTGGGCGGAGGGGTTGACATGAATAAGCACCTAAGCAAGATGACGACATTGAGATAAGCAAACTGCATTAGCATTAATTGATGTTAGACGGCGTGCCAAGTACAACTACTGCATAATACGCTTTGTTTACCTACAAGATATGTCTGATATATATATATATATGTGTACAGTATAGTATATATATAGTCTTACTGGTGCTAATTAGTATGCATTCAATTATAAATTTTAAGGGATTTAAAAAACGTATTATTTTTAGTAGCTCTGCTTTTATATTAATTAAATTAATTTATGCAGCTTAATGCTGTTCATTTAGATAGAATAATATATATATAAAAAATACGACTTTCATTAACATATAGTATTTAAAGCAATTTCAATTAAAACATACCATACTAAAAATATTTAATTGCATACACTGGAACTTTCCTTTATGATGTCCAGCAATTGAATGCAATTTGCTGACCCTGCCATTATACTACTACTATATATATACATGGCATATCTGGCGAATTATAGCAACTGGAATCAAATCGTTAACGCTTAAATGCACAGCCTCTGTTCGAATACCCATAAATTTGCACTCTGTAGCGGGCACACGCTGCCAAGTTCCCCCTTTAGATATTGTCATCGGGCTGCAATTTAATTTTCAATTACGCGCTGCCTGCCAAAAACAAAATATATATATGTCCAACAGTGAGGACCGCACCCGACTATAGGGACCCTTTGTTAAGTATTTTCGGTACAGTATATTATTTTTGATCTATGGCAGTGGAAGACAACACTTTAAATGGAGACGAATTCATCCTATATCAGGAATACAATTATTTTCGATTGACAGCATCGATAGAAGATCGTTTTTACTTTTTTAAACATTATTTTACCTATATCAAATGACCTATAGATCTATACATTATTATAAATATATACCTTCTGGTTATATAATGTAAATTTTCAAAATATTGTTTCATTTGTCATTTTATTCAGCAGTAGCTATTTCAGCTGGAGTAGTACTTTCAAATCGAACTGTCACCAATTTGTACAGTTCCTATCAAATTTTGCTGACTTTACGGACTCTACTTAGTCGTCTACGTCTGCCTGTTACACGCAAATCGACCTAATAGACCCTTTAGTATTTTTTAAGCACAGTGTCCGAAAAATAAGGAGAAAAGAAATGGTTGACTCTGTGTCGACGATGTCCATTCCAAAAATTGCAGTCTCAATAATTACTCAAACTGTCGCCTGTGGCACACTAACTTGCCCCCAACACCACTGCCTGCCCCTGCCCCCATGCTGTATTAATGCTGCTGCTGCTGCTTCTGCTGCTTCTGCTGACCAGGGCCCACAGGAGACTCGTTTGGTTCGGTTTTTGCAGTTTTTTTTTTTGTGTCGTCGTAATTGTTTGTCAGGCTTGTCGCTGCGCCTCCTTATTGCTGTTGTTGTTGTTGTCGTAATTGTAACTGACATATTGAAGTCCCAGTTACCCCATTTGCCAATTTTGTAAACACCCCACCAAAAGTACTGCCCCCCGACCCATTCTATATTCAATGACAGCTGCAGCATACTCTTAGTGCACCCTCGGAATTTCTTGGTGGCCAAAAAAAGAGGCGTAAACAAGAGGCAGAAGGAGGCGTGGCAGAGACAACAAAGTATATATATTCTTGATCAGGACGAGTAGCCAAGTCCGGAGGCCGCTAATTCAGAAAATCGGTCAAAATCGACGAAATCGCCAAAATCGAGTAACGGTCTGACTAAGAAATGGAGAAATTGAATTTCATTGCATAATTCATTGATACACACACACACACACACACACACAAACACAATACAGTCGTACAATCGTGTTAGAAGCTTGTATCTGGCGGCAACTGAGACAAGATAAACGCATCTCGTTTATTATAAAGCCACATTTAAATTCATTTTCGATTTTTGGCGAGTTTTGCCGACAAGCAGAAAGAGACTACAGCTCGACTGCTGCTACAGCTTTGCCATTTATCTTCAATGTTTGTCCAACTGTGCATACATATATATATATATATATATTCTATCATTCTATGCTTTGTGTGTGTGTGTGTGACTGCTTTCTGATTGTTGTCGCTGCCATTGACTATAAAAAGCATTTAAAAAGACACAAATTATAACGTGCTTCATGTTGAACTCTATTGGATGTGACATTTTTATGGACCAAAACCTTGAAATACTTATAGCAAATAATATCTATCTCTATCTCTCTCTCTCTCTCTCTCTCTCTCTTTCGTTCTCTCTGTCACTGTGTATCTCCATTTCTTTATTTTCTTTGCTTTGTTCTTCTCTTTTTTATGTGTAGACCCGCATTTAAGTATTAGCTAAATCTAAATCCAAATCGAAAGCTTTCCCTTTGGAAAAATAAGGTTATATTTTATGGGTTTTTAATGAAATGCCAATTAAATACTTACCACAATATAAATCATTGAACAAATATGAGTTGGTAAATTAACTATTAGCCAATTAGTTGACCGCAAATCAAACACGTGTTCTGGCCTCAAAATGGCTCAATAACTTTCGCTCAATTAACGTTGGCTAGCTGTGGCAAATTTGGCTTATACGACTGAGTAAATAACAGTCCACAAACACACACATACACTCGCACACTCAAACACTCACACACTCATACATATTCATTGGGGCAACAGAAAGATATACGAGTGCTATTCACAATGAAATAACATGGCTTTCAACGAGGACAGTTGCCATTTCTCACGGCATTTGGCAATATGCAAATTTTGCCGAGGCGATTCACTGGCTTTAATTACCTGTAGACAAGACATTCACAGTTACACTCACACTCACATTCACATTCACAGTCACTGGGGTTGACATGTGAACAAGCCAATGGGCGCTGTGCCAAAATTGGCAATACAACGATGTATGTGAATGCGAAATGAATACTGAACACTGAATGCTGAGTGGTGTGTATAGGGTGTAGTGAATAACGAATACTTAATGCTGTGCACTGAATGCAGTGAGTGTGTGTGTGTGTGTGTGTGTTGTACACTGAGTGCTTTGCACTGAGTATATCGTGTACAAGTACTTGCATTTCGCATTAATTAACAAAAGCATTGCAACTATGTTGACGTTTCGTTTAAGCCAAACTGTCTAAGAAATGGCCAAATGGGCCTTAGCTGTTGGTAGTAGGGATTGTGCATATCCACCATGAGGAGTGGCCACTTTTTACTGCGGTTTTTATGGCTCGCTTTTGCAATATGCAAACACAACCTTTTGAGCTAATATCGATTCGACTTGACTCGAGTCGACTTGACTCGATTCGAGACACTGCAACGGCATTTAAATGTGGAAGTTGACTTTGGCTGTTGGCCATCATAAAAAATACATTAAATTACACGATAATTCCACCTATAACTTACCGCATTTCCACTGCAGAAGGTTAACAATGCTGTTCATGCATACAAATATAAATAAATAAATAAAATATAAATACATTTTTTATGCGAATATTCCACGGAAATACTATAAAATATGAAAAATAAAATAACAATTTATAGTACTATAAAATATAAAAAATAAAACAAAAATATTCGATACATATAAATAATTTTTAATATTATTATTCATCATATTTTTTAAAAAATATGTTCAATAAAATATTATATAAAATAAAAAAACTACAACAAAATGCTATAAAATATAATTAAATAAAGCATAAAAATATATATAATATAATATAATTTAGAAAAACATTTAAATTATATTAAAATATATAAAATATATTATAAAGGAAATCACACAGTATACATAAAAATATTTTCAATATTTTTTAATAGCATAATAATTATATTATTATTAATTTATTAAATTACATTCATAAATAATTAAATTTATTGCGATCGTTAAAGGAAATTATCTAAAATATAAAGAAATAAAAAGACGTAATTTATATTATACACATTCAAACAATTGTTAATAATTTGTGATACTATTAAATTAATTAATTAATTAAACACTGTATATAGCTAAAGTAATTACAATTGAAACTGCATTTTCATGTTGTATTTCATTTAAATACTTGTTACATTCAAAGCCAGCTTTAAATCTCTGATTTGTCGCTTGTTAGTTACCCAAATCGAATGGCCAAAATGACAATTTCGTGCTAATAAAATTTACATATCATGTCGTATATACATATACATATATATCACGTACTTATATATATATATATACTTTAAAGCGCTTATGTTGTCAGCGTGACATTGTTGCTGGCCAGCAGCAGCAGCAACAACAACTGCAACAACAACAACAACTGCAACAAGAGCAACTGCAACATGTGTCGTGCATAGACTACATGCAACAAAACGCATATAACCAGTGCCAAAACACAATCCCTACACGAGCATTTGTGAGTGTGAGTGTGAGTGTGAGAGTGAGTGTGAGTGTGAGTGTGAGTGTACATATGTGTATACGTGTATGTATGTGTAGTCCTATCTGTGTTTAATTGCAAAAATGTAGCAATCTTTTAGGCGTCGCCTTTTGTTATGTCAGCTGCTGCAGCTTTCTCTCTCTCTCGCTTTCTCTTTGTGTGTACATGTTATTGTCTATTAACGACCCTGACTATACTGTATATGTGTGCGTGTGTGTGTGTGTGTGTGTGTGATATGTGTATGAATCTGTATTTCATTAAAATTTCATCTGCATCGTTCAACGAGTGACTTTTTCCGCTTTGCGCTGTTGAATTATTGAAATTTTTGGGGGTTTCACAGTTGCCACAGTTTTGTAACGCTACCAAAAACTTGCCGCTAGCACTAGAAACTACAAAAAGAACAACAAACTAGAAAACTAGCAACCGAAATGAAAAGAAGAGTTGCCTCTGGAGTATGCCTATGGTCACATTTGCATATGAATTCCAGCAGCTGCAGCCGAGTTTTTCCTAACTTTTGTGAATTTTTTTCTTTTTGGAATGGCCGCGAAGCCCATACACCCACAATACGCATATACACTCACAGAGTCACACTCACATTCACAATCACACTCCCATTTCCATTCACATTCACAATCACACTTGCATTCACATAGATAGAGCCGAGCATCTCCTGAGTGGCATCTGAATTATGGCTTAGCAGTGCTGTAACATGGCTTATAGCCGAGTCAATGCCATAAATAATTTCCATGTTAGCATTATTCACTCACTCAGACTCTTGCACTGAGATTTTTAGCCAACGGCCTGGAAAACTTTTACACTTGACTTGACTCTGGCCTACAATTGTACTACAAAATATTCCAGCTTCAAATTGTGCAAATTGATTCAGCCTTAAAAATATTCATATTTATATAGCATAGTATATGTACTAAATTATAAGACACTGTGTTTAAACAACAACCATTTATCTGTAAATTTTTTGAAAAGTTGCAATCTGTGTAACAGACAGAAGCAGGCTGCTATAATACTTACTATATCATGTATCGTCCCTATTGTTGGTTATTTTTTTAGTTCCTTATCGAAATTACTGGTTCGCTCAATGCGATCTTAATTTAATCACTCAATATGCACAATTTATCAATAAAAAATCTCAGCAAAACATGTTTGTGTGTTTACATACGCTCATGCGATACGATAGTTGATTCGATTGCGTAGAAATTTTGGTAATAATCCGCATGCGCGTCGAACGTCTGCACGCTAACAGCAAACGTTTGCTACTGCGCGAGTTACCAGTCGTGACTTGTCGGTAACGTCCTTGGTGGATGTAGCCCCAGATATCCAGATTTTTAATAGAACGAATGTTTTGTTGAATTCTCAAATTGACTTTATTGATGTTTAACAATCTCATGCCCGCTGTTGCATATACGCAACATTGTATTTTGGGTATGAGAGGGTTTTTATACGCCGTTTTCTTAGCCTTGCCATTGCCTCTTTCATTGTGCCTTCTGCCTTTGACTGGGTA
>JBANCZ010002186.1:0-16934 GCA_037040025.1 Sphaerogastrella javana | reverse complement strand
ATATATATATATATATATATATATATAGAAGAGAGAGAGAGAGAGAGAGGAAGGGAGAAAAAGAGAAGTTGTTATCGTTGGTAAAAATAGAAATTGAAGAAAAGTTCAAATAAACAGAAGAAAAATACAAGTAAACAGACAGTCAAAGGCACAAAACGAGTAGCAAATGCCAAGGGAAGTTTGTAAAATAGAGAGAGATATAGAGAAACAGAAAGAGAGAGTGAGAGTGAGGGTTGGCAGGGGGGCTAAGGAGACTGGAAACAGAATAACAGACACAAACACAAACAAAAAGCGGCGCACAAGTAATGTAAAACACAATAAAAGTGTCTAACTGTATAAAGAAATGAAAGTCAAAATGTGTTGGGGTTTGCCCCTAACCCTACCCCTACTCAAACTCTTCCCTTTCTGTCACCCTACCATACCCCTTCCCTTGGACTCTTTAGCTTTAGCTCTTTTTACAATATTCGCAACATCTTTGGCATCATTAGCGTCAATTGAGTTTTTGGCTAAGTCTTTTGCTCCGACACAATTTTTACTGTCATTTCATATCTTTTTCCTTCTCTCTGTCGCTCTTTCTCTCATATAACAGCTACAGATTCTTAAGCCTCTAACTGTCTGTCTTGCCAAGATCAACACCATCATCATCATCATAATCATAATCATCATCATCAACATCACCAACGTCAACATCTTTGTCATAAGCAACAACAAGTTTTCTGAATGATCGTGAACTCAAAAAATGTGGAAAATGTGCTAGGGTGCCACAGACTCAGAGACCTGAGTTTTGAAAGACGAAAGTCTTGCTCTCCCTCTCTCTTTCGGTGTGTCTCAAGTTGAGAAGAAAGCGTGCAAATCTACTGTGCGTATGGGTCTCTACCTAATGCTACAGTAAACTCTCTATATAAGGAACAGAATGAAAAAAAAATATTACAGAATATGGAAAAATATTACAGATTTATGTTTTAGAAATTTATAAAAGAAAATTTAATTATAATGATTTACTGAGATCAAAAATTCTCTTAAGAATATTTTACAAATTTAATTAAAATGAAGTACTAAGCTTTATATTAAATTCCCTAGTGTCAATCTAAATTAGCAGCGTTAAGTAATTTGCTTTAAGTTAAATTAAGCCAACCTATTTGTAGTGGCTCTCGAAAAAAAGTGAATAATTTTAGTGAGGTCTATAAAGGTATCATTTATATAATGTCTGACACTTCCTGTACAATTTCGAAGGTAGAACAGAAAGCTGAAAACAAAATGTAGTGTAGAAATAATAATAATTCCCACTGTGTGTGTGCTGTTTGGCTTGGATTTTTCTCATAATTGAATTATGATCACTGACTGTGTCAAGACGAGCTAATGAACACGCCAACCCCAGCTAAAGGGTAGTCAAGTGTGGCACACCATGATATTGCTCATAATCATGATGATGATGATGATGATGATGAAGCCAATGATTATGGTAATAATGAACATCATGCTGACGATGTTGATGTTTGCCACTTGCAGATGCAAAGCGAATGAATGTTGAGAGAGAGTAGAAGAACAAGGGAAAAAAAGCAGTGCAAGTGCCAGAGCCGACCCGAAACCCAACTGAAAATTCCAGCTGAGATAGCTGCGGCAATGAACTCAAAAGAAAATGCCAGACAAACAACCGAGAAAAGCAGATAAGCGACGATAGAAACGACGAAAAGCGAGAGAAAAGCAAAAGAAAGACGACGAAGACGAAGACGAAAACCGACGAAGCTGAGCCAGAACAAACAGTAAGAAATGCAGTTAACAAATACCAGAAGATGCAGCATTGTGTGGTAGACAGACACATGGACAGACGGACAGACGGACAAATAGACAGACTGACAGAACGGCCAGCCAAGCTGCTGTAAGAGGCCTATTAGACATGGACTTAGACGTTGGCATTAAGAGAGATCTAAACGCTTTTAAATATTTACTCGGTAAACCGGGAAATGCAGCTGCAAGTGTAACAAATTTTCGGTTATCTTCACATAACAGTAGATACGAGTGAATGAAGAGCAAGAGAGATGGGGAGAGAGAGAGAGAGAGAGAGAGAGGAAGAGGGGGAAAGGCGCGGTCGTACCAGATTACTATGCCAGCTAGATGGGTCATTCATCCGGCCGAGTGCGTTTATCACGTTTATCATGCTGTTTTGGGCTCGCTTTATTAACATATTTCTATACCCTATAAAAAAGAGCAAATTGGGTGAATTGTTACCACAGAGAAAGTGTAAGTTGAAACCTGAGAAAAGAACCATAAAAATTGATGTAGAAGTATAGATTACCTAAACGGGCCAAAGAAGAAATCGGAGCTTATGAAATTTACTAAAAATAAATTCGTGATACAATCAGGTATAAGACATGCAAATACCCTGTAAATTCAAGTTATTTTCTACTTATTTTGATACAAAATTTAAATTGAATTTTATAATTCAAGCTGTTGCAATTTCATTATTGAGTAGCTTCTAGTCGATCATTTTTTTTATACTTTTGTGTTGCTTCTGTTGTTGATGTTGCTGTTGTTGATGTTGCTGTTGAAGTTATGGTTGATGTTGTTGTTGGGTCACCATTTCCTTTGCACGTTCCACGCGCTGGCAAGAAAAAACGACGAGCCTAGGCCGAAGTTAGGGAAAGAGAGAATAAAAAGGGAACTCGAACTTTTGGTGACGCACAAGTGAGTGCCCTTTATGCATTTTAGAATACTTCACTTCGGGCTGACTAGAAGAAACAGAGAGAGGGAAATAGAATGTGAGAGTGAGAGTAAATAAGAGAGTGAAAAAGACGAGAATAGAGAGAGTGTAAAAGAGAATAAGGGAGAGTATGGGAATTTGTTTCTGTTTGAGTTTGGATACCATGTTGTTGCTGCTGTTCCTGTTACTCCTGTTGCTGTTGCTGCTGTTGCCGTTGTTACTTTACTTTTGGCCAAACAGGAAATGGCCAACATTAGACAGTTGGCACGTGTTTGTCTAGCATGAATGTTGTTTCCCATGCACCCTGCGGACGGAAATGCGACAGCAAAGCAACAATTCCAAACATTGCAATAGAATTTTGTTAGCCAAAGGCTAAAAAACATTTCAACATTTTCTCCAACAAATAATTTAATGTTAAAAAAAACTGTAACAAAAATATCCTGCATTTATTTAGATCAAAATTGTATTCTCCTCTCAGAACGTGTCGTTTTAAATGTTGCACAAAATCAAATGGTCTGCACTTGACTAAAGAGAAACACTATAGTACCATACAGCATGCGATGAGGATTTATGCCTGCTTTTCGACTTTTTCTCTTTCTCTCCCTCTCTGGCTGTCATCCTGCTTCTTTGACTGTTAACAATTCTTTGGCACGCCAAAGTCACGCTCGCCAAACAGCTGCTATTATGGGTTACCCAGCGGGAGCTGGCAGCCTGAACGATCTATGGCCAAAAGTGTGACTTTTGTGTGCTGCCTTGACTTGGCCAATATTTATGTGTTAGCATGTGAATAACGTTCAAACGGGTAACTGCCAAATCCATGAGTTTTTCAGCTTGCCTTTGTACATATTTTTTTGATAAGTCCCACTGGGATGCTTGAGCCATGTTTCATTCTCTTTCATTTAATATCAACAGCGTGCAGCTTCTGGTCGTCCGTTGGTCATCATTGAGTAAAACGTTGCAACAACAGCAACAACAGCAACAACAGCAGCAACAGCAGCAGCAACAATAACAGCAGCAGCAACAAAGAGCAGCATATTTCTTTTGTTCAGATTGGTATTCTTTGGCGCAGTTTCCACAATTTCCTACTCAGTTTTCACAGTTTTCTCAGTTACCAGTTAGCAGTTGTTCTTGTTTTTGTTGTTGCTTTGGCTCTCTCATAGTTTATTTTGTGGCTCATTTGCATTATTTTAATTCATTTCGCCTTGGTAATCGGCAATGATGTTGCCTCTGCGAGCTCTGAATAATTTCTGGCTTTGCTTCTGTTGCTGCCACTTGCTATGCCAATAAATAACAACAAAACTATACGAAACGAAACGGAATGAAATGAAATGAAATGAAATGAAATTAATTCAGTATTCAGTATTCAGAATTTAGTATTCTGTTTTCCGTTTTGGAAAATGCTACGGTTCTTGCCGTTATGCACTTAATTAATTTCGAGCATCTCAAATGAAAGCAAAACCTCAACGAATAACTTCAAATTGTGAGCATAGTTATGATTATAATCATTATAATGATAATAATAACAATAATAATGAATATATTCAATTCATATGCCAAAAGTTTTCAATTCAATTTATATTATAGACAGAGAGAGAGAGAGAGAGAGAGAGAGGAAAGAAGTGAAAAAGTAGCCCAAGCTAAAAGACAAATTACCAAGTTTTCTTTTTTTTTTCTTGAGCTTTCAAATCACAGCACATAGAGGAGTTTTTCACTTGCTCAGGTTGTGAAAAGTGAAAAGCACAGCGACGAACACACTGAGTCATGGCAAACTTGGTCCTGGCCAGGACACTTGAAACAAATTGCAATTTGTTCCAGGCCAACACGCAGTGGCTCAAACCAATGCCAAGTGCAACCAAAAATGAGAAAATGGGCTAGGGAAAAGCAGTTTTTCTTTTAGTATGTGTGTGAGAGAAAGAGAGTGTGTGGAGCCTATAAATTAAGTGCAGCTATTAATAATTAAAATGTGTGTTAATTAGCGTGAGAGACAACTGTCTACACTTTTTTGTCTAATTGCAAATTTAATTTACAGTTGAAGCAGAGCGGGAGAAAGTGATTAAATTTAATTGAAATTTTTCTAGAATTATATATATATATTTTTGGAATATATTTAAAAATTTTCAAACAGTTTAAATCATATTTAAGTGCCTTTAAAATGTTTCCCTCCCTATCACCTTTCCCTCACTCTTTCCCAACTATGGTAGGAGGGAAACGGTTACTGGGTAGTCTATTTCCCACCTACCATATTATAACTTATATATAGAATACATTTTCGAATAGCTTAAATACATTTCCAATCTCCTTTCTACTCTCTTCCCCTAATATACTTTTCCACTCTCTCATCCCTCTGTATTTTATCACTTTCGCTTTCCATTCTCATCTCCCAAGCTTCTTTCCTTCCGCCCTCTTCCACTCTCTCTTCTCTATCGCCTGCTTTCATTTCCCAAACTTATTCTTGCATTATATTCCTATATATTTATTGATTTGTGCTACTGATGCTGCACAATTCTGGTCAGATTTGCAATTCAGCCGCAAATTCAATTAAAGCATACTTATTTATAGCCATTTCCACACCACATACCACATACAGTTGGCCATAATAATATCCATATGATATGATATCGTATGGCTAATAATAAGCAGTTTGAATATTTGATTCGATGCTAAATTAAGCAGCAAATGCACAAAATATAATTCACATGGCAATAGCAAATTATAGCCTGAAAAAAGAGAAATATAATCAAAAAAAAAGAAGTCAAAGATATGGCTCATACGGTTGTAACCATGACTACCAACAGCAACCACTCGTACATGAGCATAATCTATTGTGTATAGCATATTTTGTCATATTTTATTTCACTTTTATGCACCATTCTATTTCTGTTCGTTACTCTCTCTTTTTTTTTGGGTGCTCTTTGCGTTTGCCTTTTTTAAGATGGGTTTTTGTCGTGTGCCAAAACATTTTCCGCTGACATTTTAGTATGGGAACGCTTTGTGCGCTACCAATATCCAACTACCAACTCATATTTCATTCCTATTTCATTGTGCGAAAGTACGAAATAACGAACAGATATAGAGGAAGGGGGAGAGAAAAAGAGAGGCTGATCCAAAAGGATGCACCAGGCGACGCTTATACTCGACTCGACTCCATGTCCTGGTCTCTCAGTGACTGCTGACTGTCGACTGCTTAATATTTTAGCTGTGGCCGTGAATCAGTGAATCTTTTATTACATAACACGGATTAGGATGCTTGTGGTCGGTCAGACTGTTGTGTTGTTGTATTCTATATATACGGAATTGAGGTTAACTGCGCCTAAATGCTCCCCTTTGACCTCTGATGGCATATGCCCCTCACGTTCGCACTTTTGCGCTTCCAGTTCCCCTTCTATTTCCATTTGATTTGCTTGCGTAATTTAGTTATGCAGTGCCATCTACCATATTGATATATGCATGTATCGATAGCCCATATTGTTCCCATTGATTATGCACATCAATCAGGATATAGTACTGTACTGGAAAAGCAATATTACAAAAGGATACATTAAATTTGTGCGACAGCATGAGATGCTATAGTCCAGATAATTAGTGATGGTACGATTAAACATATGATACACAATAATCGATTATTTTTCTACAAATTTCGATTTAATCGAATCGAAAGAAAGTGTAATGTAACGTGTAATGTAAGTAATTCAAAAATTATAATTAATCATACAATTAAATAATTGATTAATAGTATTTTTTTGCCTTCCCTAGTAAAGATTAAAATTTGATTTTCCTTTATCACTTTAATCATTGATCTAAGGAAACTATTTAAATTCTCTGTTCTACAAACTTTGCTCAAGCGATCTTTAGTTGAATCTCTGTCTCCAACTCTTTTAAAATAAACTTATACAAATTACAATCATGACTTTCAGTCTACTTACTCCCAGATCAGCAACAACCCCAAGCCGATTGCCTCCGACTGTTCGATGTATTGATAGTTATCTTCTTTGGCTTTGATGAGTTTGTGCAGATGAACGCAATTAGCTTGCAACACATGATTTTCGATTGTACATTATAGATAATATATATATCGTTAGTGTAATTTTTTTTTCTTTCTACCAATTAGCTAATTAAAGTCGACAGAAAGCGAGTAAATATTAAATCAATCAGCGCAACATACACACACATTAAATGAGGCATAAAGAAAGACATATGAAATAAAAACATGCGCGTAAATGTAAATGAATGCAATAAATGATGTAAGTTAATTGCAAAAAAAAAAAAATAAAATAAAAATAAAAACAAATTATTTCAATGAACATTTCAATATAAAAAACTGATTGTAATGCCCTACGGCAATCGTAGCACAGCAAGCATTGATTGAATGAATGAAATCAATTTTAAGTGTGAAAAAAACATACAAATTAATGATATAATTCAATTTGTTTATAGAATTATATTAAACAAATAATACCAAAAAAATACTAAAAAATACTAACAAATAAGACATGAACGGGTTATTATATTTGGCTTGGTTTAACTTCGTTTAGATCAAGATTTAGCCACGGTTAGTTTTAAGATCTGAGCTTATACAACAATTTAAATTAAGCATCTAACTAGCACAGCATAAATACATAATGCAAACAATTTATTTCTTGTGCAATACGGCGTATGCGTAATTTGTGTTTGAATTTGTAGTATTTTTTTTTTTTTGCAATTAACTCTTTAGAACTGCAGTTTTGTTTAATTGTTAATTGGTTTCCTGGCAGTGGCTCACCTTGCCGCAACAACAACAGCTGCAACAAAAAACTTTTAATTTTCATTTTAATTAACTACAAATACCAACTAAAAGCACGAGCATTTAAAAAATAACTAGAAACTAATGAAATGCGATGTGAATAAACAGAGCACGGAAAACTAAGAACAGAGAACAGGGAGCTCGGGCTTAAAACACTGCAAACGATTAGAGGCAATTGAAATGAGTTGCAAACATAGTTTTGACCAGTTTAAATGCTGCAAGCTCTCAATTTCTGCTTTACATATGCATCAAATTATATCAGTTGTCTATCAGCGGGTATGCTAGACCAAAAGATACATTAGGAGCAAGAAAGAACTACAACAAAGTCATAGATGTTTGAATTACTTAATCAAATTATACATTTTAGATTAGATGGTATATCCTATAGCTTAAGCTAGACTAAGATGCTTTAATTACTTAAAAAATATTTTATTTAAGATTCATATTTATATTTATGTCATAGCTTATGTTTAGTTTGGCATGCCCTTTAGCTTCTTTGCTGTGATTTGAAAGGGTATTGGGTATTCAACTCACATTCAGGAACCGTTGCAATGGGAGCAATCGTAGTGACTAATTGATGTCTTGACGAACTGACAGACTGCAGCAAAAGTCAGCCAAAGTGCCTGACCCAAATACCGGGCATAAAAAACAACAACAACAACAATAAAAAATGTTTCTAATGAAGCAAATTAAGCAAGAGCCAAACAATTAAAACAAAAGCAACAAATGAGCGCATAATTATTTTATAATTAAATTCCATTTAACAAAGTCTACGCACAGGCAGCATACATACTAAAATATACACACACACACACACTCACACTCACTCACACACAGACACACCTTTACGCACAGGTGTTGCTTGTGTGCGTTTCCTCAAGTTGCTAAATTTTCGTGTAAACTTTTGTGCATTTTTCATTGGTTGACTTTAAGCGCAACAGGTGTAAATTACAACACAGCGCGAAAAGTGTTTAGCAAACAACAACAACAGCAACTAAAACAACAACAATAACATCCACAACAACAAAAACAACAACAATAACATCCACAACAACAACAATAACAACCGCCACAACAACAAACCCCACAACAACAACCGCCACAACAACATTTGCCACAAAAAGGGGCAAGTTGTTTGGGGGCAACCATGCTCACGGAGTGCAGTTATAATCGCCGTAATCAGCTATGAAATGGCTGTAACATTCTTCGCCAAAAACAGCAAATTAGTTGGCCAAAATGTGGCTCCCAACTTGGCCAAGATAAACTGGACCCAAAACGACACCAAACTTAGGGAAACCCCAACCGAAAAGTTGAAGAAGAATCAGCTGCAAATGACACACATTTCATAAGCAGGGAAATAAACCTATGACATATATATGCAAATGAATCAAAATTAACAAAATTAAATATAATACAAAAAAACGTTTTAACAAAGTTTAAATTATTGCTAATAACTATTTAATTATTAAGTAAGATTATTCATATTTATCTTAAAATTATTATAAGTAATTAAAACTAATTAGAATTACAGAATTACACATAAATTTAATGAGAGTACAGATATTTTTAAAAGATTTATTTAAATGAAAGAATATTGAAATTGTTTAAAGACAAACATATCTGTAAACTTTAGCATCTTTTAATCAATTCTAATGTGGAAATCTGTCTATAAAATATATTTTATGACATTTTGTCAATTTCGAAACATATAAAAAATTGTTAAAAAGCGAAATCATATGAGTAATATGGTCTCTTCTGAGAGAAATATGGAGACAATTACAAACACGTGTTGCCCCAACAAATTGAGAATTGTTAGGCGCAATAATCGAAATAATGATGCTGCTGATAATAATAATGACATGACAATGATCAAAATCATAACAATAATAATGTTATTTTATAGCCATTGTTCGTATCGATGCCACAAATTGGTGAAAGTCTGCAAAAGTTATTTGAGGCAGTGGCATTTGTATTTTTTTTTTTTCTTCTACACTCTAGAAACAAATGCCGACAGAGGCGTTGCCTACTCATATGTGCGTGCAACAATTTGTGGTATGTGAGTGAGTGTGAGTATGAGTGTGTGGTGTGAGTATGTGTGAGTGTGTGGTGTGAGTGTGTGGTGTAGGTGTGTGGGTGGCAGCTAAACAATAACAATGTGCAACAACTTCATTGAGCTTCTTGAAGAGGCCCAGACTTGAACTAGTTTCTATTTTAATAGCCAGCGTTTGGAACTAGATGAGTTAGAAGAGAGAGATCGAGAGAGAGAGAGAGAGAGTGTATATATGTGTGGCAGTTGTGGCAACAAAGAGAGCATGAAATGTGCAACGAATTGTGGCAGCCACAAAGATTTATTGAAGCCCGGGCCTTGGCTATTAACAAAATTACTTAACAAGCGGCCAAACTGCAACGGACAGCAAATGCAGCGCATTTTGGTCAACAGCAGCCAAAAACAGCAACAACAACTGCAGAATATAAACAAAAACAACAACAACAAAATCTTTAAAAAAAGAACATAAAGCATGGCAACAAAACTGGCCAACAATAAGTTCAACAAAGGCAAAGTAAACAGCGTTGAATTATTGCCAAGCGAGTGAGTTTTGAGTTTTTCGCTGATGCCTGCCACAAGCTGAGGCAAGAGGCAGAGAAAGAGAGAAAGATAGAGAGAGAGAGAGAGACATAGAGGGAGAAGAGAACAGTTCTCTGTTGCACTGGTTGGATGCACTGACTCTGCCAGTCGACCAGGCGATATATTCTATTTAATTGCATTCGTGGTTGCAACAAACAACAAAAAGAAAAAAACGAAACAACTTTAGAGACAGAAGGACACTAAGCCTGTGCCCCACTGAACAGCGGCGTGGGTCTGTGTATTCTGAGGGGGGGTTTAAGAGTAAAATGTTAATCCTGGGATTAAAACTGACAGACGAAAGAAGTAGAAATGTATAATGCACTTAATGCGCTGATTTATGAACAACAGACGTCAAGTTAAAGTCGACTTGAGGCGACTTGAAGCGACTTGAGGCGACTTGAGCCACAGTTGCTGTTTCCTTCATTAAAAATGCACTTCAATGAGCTTAAATCTTATTGTTTGCCGTAATACAATTTTCTGGCATTTCCCATTATAATTTGTTCATATTTTAGTTGCAACTTCTTAACATAATTAATCAATAAATACGTTAAGTGAAAAATATTTTCGCTTGAAAATTTATGCTTAAAATACTTGCAACAAATTTCATTTTGTTCTGCCTAAAGTATTACTATAAGCAAAAGTTTGTTTCACATTTTTTTGTTGTATCTTTTACAAGCCTGAAGTCAGCAAGTTTTTGTGCTCTTAAAGTATGTTTTTGCAAGTGCAAGTCACTTGTTTTTCTACAGTACAGGCTCATCCGCATCTCTCCTTCTCTGTGGGTCTCTCTCTCTCTCTCTCTCTCTCTGAGCCCGAATGCCTTTAGCTTTTAGTTTTTCTGTGCTTCATTCCCTGTTATCAATTTGCGCTAACGACGCCCCTGGCACTGAGTTGGGCTGGCTCTTTCAGGGGGCAGCTCCAGTCACAGTTTTATAGACAGCAGCAGCAACAGCAACAGCAGCAGCAATCGCGGTTGCCGCCTGCCAATCGGCAAAAGTTGCAAGCGGCAAAAGTTGACGACCGCAGTAACTGAAAAGCAACAACAACCAAAACAACAACAACAACAACAACAACAACCACAACAACAATAACTACTACTATAATAGCTAGTGCACAGCGGCAACATCGATGCAATTTGTTATTTTGAATTTTGCAATTTTCGAGTTCAAACTATTTTTGTGGCGCGCAAAAGCAATCACAGAACACAGAGAGAACAACATACAACACACACGAGAGGCATCTATCTGTCCTTCTGTCTCTCTGTCTCTGTATTTCTATAGTCTCATGTGAGCTTGGGTTTTGGGGCATGCCACATCCTGTGCCCCAATGCAGCCAAAGCCAGGCTGCTTCAAGTCTCAGGCCATGTTGAGCTGCAAAGCTCGTACAGATATTTAATTAAATGTTGCTTTGACTTCAGGGCGAGAGAGCCGAAGACCAATCGAACAGACAGACAAATGGACAGAAGGACTGAAAGACATACAGAATAGACAGTCGCATCTCCACGGGGGATCAATTTTTTCCTTGGTTATGGCAATTTTTTTTGGTTTTCTGTTATTGTGGCTCAGCAGCATCATTAAGACAGCGCATCATCATTGGTAATGATGGGTTCACAGTCAATAAAATGATGCCTTTTCGCCGCAGCTAAATATAAATCCAGAGCTATTTTTGCCTCAGTTCTGATAGGGCATGGGGCACTTCGTACACCCAGCATGTTGCCATCTTGAAGCACTGAGACTGGGAAAGAGATTTCAGAGCGTATTCGTAGTTACGGAAGGCTGTTAGAGCTACCAAGTTCCTTTGTCAACTAATTCGATTTATGCACAGTCGCTTTTCGTCCCTTTCTCTTACTCTCTTTATCCTACTCCAACGCTCTCTGAGGCACTGGCTCACCTCTGGCTGCTTTTAATCCTGCACTTCAACTGCGACGACGTCGAATTCAAATTCCAAGTCAAGGGCTAAATAAACTTTGTCGCATGGCGCTTGTAAAAGAGCAAGGAAATACAAAAAAAATGAAAGAATAAAAAAAGAATTGGAAAGAAATCCTTATCTAGAATTTTTGGCATCAATGTGCTTATTGGCAGTCGCCATTTAAATACCCTGTAAGAAAGAAATTCACAAGTTGTAGATTAGTTTCAAAAAACGGGAAAAACTGCATTACACATACATCTAATATTACCATATTTTTTGCATGCTGAGCATATTTTATTAAATTACAGGGTATCTAATAAGTCAAAAGTCAAATGTGCAACTTTTCGTCATCCATCCAACTCTACCTAGGAACATATTTTATGTGACTATCAATTCGACCTGGCACTAGCAGCTATCGCGCAACCATCCTTGAGCTATATATAGTTGGATGTATCTATATATATAGTATATATACCTATATAAGTATAGCACTATATATACATACGTACATATTAGGGACGTCTGTCTGTCTATCCAAGTTCGTTTACTGTTGCTCACTATGCAAAATTTATTGAATTTTATATGCATATTGCAATGAAATTTATGCAATTTTTTTCAAATTTAGATTTTGTTGTTTTTCTACTATTATTTTTGTTGTTTTGTTGGAATTTTTCTCCTTTTGCTTTTGTTGTTTTACCATCATACTTTGCGCTCCTTTGTCATTAAATTTGCAGAGTCAAGGCGTCAATTTGTTGCTGATAAGGCAAACAGTTTTTCCTTTTTCCAATATGATTTGCCAGCAGAAAATTGCAAGTAATATTTATGGCTTTTAAAATAAAAGGATCTAGAAATATAAATATAAAGAAATATATATATAGAAATATATATATAGAATTAGGAACAAAAATCTAAAAAGTATTTAGAACAAAAGGTGGCGATTCTTTATGCAAAACTATAGATCCTTTTCTCTTTATATTTTATATTGTATAAATATTTTATTTACTCTAAAATTATATATGCTTCAAATTAATATAAATTTAAACAATATATAAATTTGATTCTTTAACTTATTGTATATTCACATATAAATATAAAAATTATACTTTAATTTGTAACTAATTCATTGTTTATTGTTGGTATCTTTCCAGGTATGTGTAGCCCTCTTTTTGGCCTAAGCCGCTTAATATTTCAACCAAGGTAACTCCAAAATTTCTCATGCTTTTTGGCCCAATGAGTTCACCCAGTTTACACACAGACGCACACTAATTACATTTAAAGCTGACCCTTGCGTGTGTGTGTGAGTGTGTGTGAGTGTGTATGTGAGCGTTGATCACTTTTCCAAAGTGCTCTCGAATGACCCATTAAAATAAGCCATTAATTCTTCTCCAATGACCCGCTTAACTGCCAACAGAAACTCAAACACAAAACTCAAGTTTTTGGTAACACGAAAAAGCAAAAACCAAAAATAGAAATGGAACTTAGAACTACGAAATGCGAATTGGGGAATGGCAAAATGTTGCAAAATAATAAAATAGCGTATAGATTTTTGACCAAAAAAAAAACTTGGCACATAAAACAAAATAAATAAGCAATTAAGAGTGGCAACGTGGTGGGTGGGCGTGGTCGCTAAGCGCCATAAACTTGTGCGAAATGTAGTGCGAATTCCATTAATTAGCTGTAATGAGTCTGTCCAGTCGGGACATGGCTCGATTGGCATATCAGAAACACATGTGGCGCGTGTCATGTGTGGCAAATGTCGCATGCAACATTTAACTGCAAAACTACAACAACAATAAGAACAACAACAACAAGAACAACAACAAACAGACATAGAACTCGGAACGCACATAAATGCGGTTAATTGCCTGACCAAATGCTTGGCCCGAAGGTCGCTCAAGCGCCTGTGACAGTTACACACAGATGTGCAGATACATAGATACATAGATACATTTGGTAGATACATACATACACACACACAGATATATGTCACTCAGATATAGATATAAATGGCAAAAGATACACAGATACATTTGCACAGATACAGCTATAAAACGCATAACTAATACACAGTTGACACACATTCAATGGCTAATAAACTAGAAAAAAACACAGATAAAGAGTGAGAAAGGGGGGGAAAAGAGATCTCCTTGGCATTCCCAGATTAACCGTTAATAGCTTGAAATTATTGCCACGCTTTTCGATTTTCGGGCATTTCGTTTTTGCCGTTTGTTTTGTTACGCACTTCATCAAGTGATTTTTCTTCAACAGTTTTTCCACATTTACTTTTTGTTTTGCGTTAACAACTCGATTGACTCGTTTGCTGCCACTTCTTCCATTTTGGCTAACTCTACATGGTCATCTTCATAATGACAATAATGTTGATAATGATGCTTGATGCTGCTCAAGTTGATGTTGTTGATGTTAATGTTGATGTTGTTGTTGTTGATGCTGTAACTGAATCGCATTTTTGGATCTTAGTGCCATTCGCTTCATTGGCCAAATGCAGCCAATTGGCCATGTTTAACTGGCCATTTGTAGTCGCTGTTTTTCGAGTTGGCATCAATTTCCAATTGAGTTGTACAGTTGCCACTAGAAATACCAGTCTCCAATTACAAAACTGTCGTAACACAGTTCAACGCAAATGCGCATTCGCCATTCGAATGCGATGAATGTATTGAATGCGATTTATGCTCTCTGTATTATGTTATATTATGTGTGAAATTCATGTATCTCTCTATGGCTTACAGGCACTTTTAATGGCCATATTATCAGCACTAACGTTTTGTCGCCGTTGCTCATATCAATAACTGTTGAAATTCGAACGGTTTAACATGAGGTTAACCAATTTTTTTGCTCGTTAACCAAAACATAGGTTTCAATATCTATATCTGTCAAAATCAATTCAAATCTATCGATGTTCACTTAAACTCTAGATACTATATATCTAATGATGTGTATCTAAAGCCACCCATCAATCTATTTATCTCTCTATGCTTATATTCATCATCAATTTATAGCTATAATATATTTATCGAAATGTATCTAAATATGTAAATATATCTATCTATGTGTTATTTTAGCTACCTACTACCTACCTACCTCTTCATCTTTCAGTGTCTATCTACATATATCTTTGTCTTTCTATATTTATCTATGTATCTATATCTGCCTATAACGATTTTTGACAAAATCTATGTCAATCAAATTCTATCTATATATTTCAAAATTCCTCAATATCTATCTATCGATCTCACTACATCCATCTATACACTTCTTTATTTATTTACATTAATACATGTACGATAAAATCATCATTAATAAGATAAACATTTCATTTAGTTCATACACCTTTTTTAGTAAACCCCAACCATAGATGTAACCCCCCCAATTATACTCAAGTCGACAACAAAACTTTTGTCATTTGTGCCTCTCTGAAGTAATTTCATGTTTTATCTGATGTTATTTGGTGTGGAACCCTAAGACCCCATCACAAAAAGCAAAAGAACTTCATTTACTAAATTATTTAATTTCTTATGTTTTTAACCCATACAACTCTCTAAAGGTGTTTAACCTCTTCAATCATTTCTTTTGCTTCCTCCCCTGAATTCTATTCGAGTCTGTTGTCTGTAAAGATAGTTCCACCCACACCCGACTTAAATGAATACAAACTGTTGACAATTTCTTTGTATGTCATCCCATGGGCATTATAAAGAGCCCAAGAACCCCACGCACAAGCGCTGCCAACTCGTTTTATTATTTTTTGCGGCAAAGTTTATTGAAACCGGGTCTAGACATGCGTCCCAGAGTCAGAAAACAGTTACAACACAATCACAAAAAAAAATAGTTCCATATGCCAAGTTTAAGTCATGCGTATTAAATACCGAAAGCAAATCACACAAAAAAAATACAACAACAAAAATAATACTAAGCAAAATAATAATAAACGTAAAAAGAGAAACAAAATACTGAAACCGTTGCGCACGACCAAATTGTAGGCAATCATTTGGAAAAACACACACAGAGATAAATAATGTCAAATATGAATGTGTATGAGTTTATGTGTGAGTGTGCGAATGTTTGTGAGTGTGTGTGCGAGTGTGTGAGCGTCTCTGTTAGTTAGTTTATGCATGTTGCATGTTGTTTGTTATGATATGCGGGACTGCAGACGCGCTCTAACTGTGGCCAACTGTGCCACTTGCTAAATTATTTATATGATATGTAAGCGAGCGCCCACAGGCAGAGCGTAGGCAAGGATTAGTTCGAGGGGGGGGGGCGGTTAAGGGGGTTTAAAGGGGTTTGGAGTGGGCTGCGGGGGTTGCTGCGGTTGTGGGGGTTGGCGGGTTCGTTGTGTGATTTACAACAATCAACGAACAGAGGCAGAGGCAACTAAATCAGTGCAACTAACAGTGCAACCTGTTTGAAGTAGCAACACACACACACACACAAACACACACACACACACATACAAACACACACACACCTAAAGCTCACATGTCATGCGTTGACAGCGAGCACTTGAAACAAGTTTCAACTGTTGGAAAAGCAGCAGCAGCAGCGCCAGCAAATTGGCCCGCAAATAGCTTACTCCAGGCAATACCCCCCTTACGCCACCCATGGCTATAGGCCACTCAGGCTGCTGGTGCTACTGCTGCGGAAAGTGCAGCATGACAACGAACGAGCGAACGAATGAACGGATGAACGGGACACTTAACGTTTTGGCCATTGACAACGATTAAAAACAAGTTTGCGCTCCTTTTGGCCATATATATATATATATGCCATAGTCATGGCTCTGTGTGGCACACATAGCTGTATGTTGCAAGTGGCAAGTGGCAAGTGGCAAGTGGCAGACATAGCGGGATCAAGTGGGATGCAGCGAGGCGACCAGCAGCATCGCTGACCCAAATTCAAAGACATTCAAT
>JBANCZ010002185.1:0-16940 GCA_037040025.1 Sphaerogastrella javana | reverse complement strand
ATATATACATATATTTCTTTGATTAATCCACGTTTCAAAGCAACAAACAAAAAAAGTTGAATAATAATAACAAAAAGAAAAAGTAAATGCGAAATCAACAGTGCAAATACTAAGAATTTTTGTTGATTTAAAGCAGCGACAGACGTCGATTGTTGTTGTTGTTGTTGATGGCGTCGCCTGTATACAAGTGTGTGTGTGTGTGAGACTCTGTGTGTGTTTGTGTGCAAGAGTGTGTGCAAAAATTACAAATTAACAAATTGATAGGCTGGGGCAAGCGAAATACGAACAAAAAGCGGAAATGCAAAGAAAAATAATACAAAACAGGTAGCAGCGGCAGTCCGATGGCGTCAGCATCGCGCGGGGGCGCAGGCAGCACTGATGGCGGCAACAAAAGCCGGTGCATTGCTTACACACACACACACACACACACGCGCGCACACATGCATACACACATACATACAAACATATGTACAATGCAAAGAAAAAGATTTATGGAGTGAGAGAGCGTAGCAAGAAGGCAAAGAAACAGCGTGACAGAGAGACAAAGAGAGAACGACAGAGAAAGAGAGTGAGAGAGAGAGAAGCATAGGCAATGTTTTTATACCGCAAATCAAATGAAATCTGATGCTTTATTTGCTGCTGCTGCTGTTGCTGTTGCTGTTTACTGCAAAATTCCGGCATTGTTGATTTTTCATGTCCTGTTGCAAATAAATTATGACATAATAATGCCTAATAACAATGAAAGCAAGTGGGAGAGTGTGTGTGTGAAAGAGAGATAGAGAGAGAGAAAGAAAGAAAGAAAGATAGAAAGAGAGAGAGATAGTGTGAGTGTGTGTGTATGTGTGTGTAGGAGTGTGTGAGTGTGTATTTGTGCTTCAATTTCATAGGGATAGGCCCAATAATAGGCATAATAATAATAAATGTATATTTCAAAATGAGAAATTTCATGCAAACAAAACAAAACAAAACGAAACGAAAGAGAGGAGAAAAAAAGGACATAAAACGCAATAAAGTTCCCGGCTGTGTGAACTGCCGCCAAGTACAGTAGTAGTTCTTCGGCCCGGCCACAAAGATTCAAAAAGCAGCAGCAAAAAAAGCACACACGCACGCACACAGTGACAAAAAAAATGAAAGAAAGAAAGAAACAAAAACAAAAACAACAACAATCGCAAGGCCATGGAAGCAACAGCGGCAGCAGTTATAGAAGGCAGGCAAAACGCAAAGGCAAAGCCAAAGCCAAAGCCAAAGCAAAAACCAAAGCCAAAGCCAAAGCTCTCTTTACAAAAACAAAAACACAAACACAAACACAAATACAATTGCAAAAACGCAAAAACGTAAAAACGAAAGCGTAGCGAAGGCAAGGAGCAAAACATTAGCGACAGCGCACAGTGTGTCGAATTTTATAAAATCTTCATAAATTCTTTAAAATTAAAAAAAAAAAACATCCATAAAATTATAATTATAAATTTTGTGCAATTTTATTAACTGCAGTTGTTAAAATTATTAAATGTTCAAGTCATAATATTAATATTAATATTACATTCTATTTTATGGCTGCTTTAAAGTTTATACCTAATTTATGCTTTGTTTGTAATTCTGCTATAATTCATTTATTTGTTTTTGCTGCAAAAGTTTTTGTAAAAGTTCATTTCCGCCAGCTGTGACACACTGTGCAAAGCCATTGTTGGCTTTGGCGTTGGCGTAAGCATCAGGAGAGGACCAATGCCAAAGTGAGAGTGGGTAGCGCTGCTCGGCAAAAGCTTAGGAAGCTGCGCTGTCGCAGTCGACGTCGCTGCCTCTGCTGCAGTCGCTGTTTGCTGTTGTTGTTGCTGCTGCTGCTGCTGTCACTGCCTAGGCAGCATTTTGTCGATTTGCAAACAAAAGTACGAAATCTATATGTATGCTTGTGTGTGTGTGTGTATGTGCGTGTGTGTGTGCATGTATATGCATAACGCTTAACGCAAAAGATGATAATAATGATGAATGTTAATGGCAATGATGATGATGAAGAAGAAGAAGACGACGAAGACGAAGAATATGCACAATAGAAGGCACAACAAGGTAAAATTTCGAGGAAATCGAAATTTGCGTCGTCGTTCAATTTCGGCCAACCGGCATCCGTAGCCACACCACACACAAACATGCATATAGATATATGTGTGTGTTTGTGTTTGTGTATGTGTGTATTCCGCATAGTCAAATTTGTTTTATATAATTCTCAACTACCCCGATATATACATAAATTGCGTTCCACTTCTTCCTTATCTCTCAATTGAGCGTGGCAATTTTTTTTACCTTCTGTTTTTGTTGTTGTTTTTTTCGCATGTTGCCAAAAAACTGAAAAAACTCCTCCGAGAATTACGATGTTTGCATCATTGTTAAAAAATAGGGGAAAAAAACTTTTAAACCCAAATTGTAAAATGCTATGCTATAAATACAAATTTCAAACAAAGAACAAACTTTAGCCCAAAAATAAAAACCTTAAACACCATATTTAATATTTATTACAATGACAATTTGGCATAGGACACGGTATTTTTTTTTCTTCCCTCAACTTTTTCGCATTCCACTTATAATATTAACAATGGCATAACAAATTTCAATTGTACATTTCGAAAAATTCAACAATGCCGCAAACATTTAAATTTCATGGAACATTTTACGGGATTTTTAAAGAAACTGAAAAAATATAAAGCTACAATTTAAAGTGAGTAGGGAAAGGGAGAAAATTATAGTTTAAACTTCAAATTTCTCTTTTAATTCGGCATATTATTTTCTTTCGTATAAATCATTTTTTATGTTTAAATCAAAAATTGAACAATATATCAAACATTTTGTGAAAATTTAATGCCATTTTTATACAAAACTTAAAGTTGATATGAAAAGAATCTGGGTTTTAAAGCGAGACTTTTTATTGAGATAGATTATGATAGTAAAACATTATATTATAATATGGTAGCAATAGTTCTAATAGGTCTCATTACATACGGATATTTCATTTTGCCATAAAAACATTTTTTTAAAAATAATTCTATGATTAAATAATATTGAAAGCAATTTAAATTTTATACAACCTAAAAAAATGAATCTATCTTTAAAAGATAGTATTTTTATAGAGAGCGATAGTAGTAGTTAAAACTTCTATCGTTATGTGGTTGTAATAGTTTTGATAGTTCTCCTTTAATAAACTATTTTTGCCGTTTAAACAATTATTTTGTTAATAACATAATATGATTAATAACGTTCCATTAACTCGAATCGGTAAATCCACTAATTAAAATACATTAGAGTGTGGAATTTTTCGGCAGCTTTGCCTAAATACTGTAAAAATGTGTGTTAATTGTATTTCATATATTTTTATTTGTGGGGCTTTAATTAAATTTCGCAGTCAATAAATCGTTCGAATGCATTATTGTTGATATTTTTTTTTTAAATTGAATTTATATGAGTGCTTGGTCGAAACACTCACTTCATAGCTACGTCATCGCTAAGGCCGCCATCGGTGCTGCTTATGCTATCTGATTTATTCGAGTTGTTCTCTTTTCCACTCACTCTCTTTCTGTCTCTCCCTCTTTTTTTCTCTTTTTCTCTCTCTATCTCTATCTAATTGCAAAGCCTTTCATTGTAGTTGTAGTTGAGGCAACAAAAAGAATGCCACTCCAGACCTACTCATATATATACTATACATTCATATAGATATATATATTTGACCATTCATTTATATGATGTTCTGTGTATGTGTGTGAGTGTGTGTTGTGTCTGTCTGTATGTTTGCAAACACGCGCAATTTGAGTACTCGTCTTTCGAATTGGTTGTGAAATTGAAATGTGCTCAGCTTGTTATGGCATCATCATCAGACGACGCCGCAGCGACATTTACTACTTTGAGCTATGATAGTGAGAGTCTAACAGCAATAGGACAGACTGAAGTTCTAATAGATCTCTATGCCTAGACACTGGGAAAACATAAAGATCATGTCACATATATTAAAGATTAGCACAAATGGTAGACTTACTAACGATAATATTTACGATAACGCTGCCTTGTTTAATAGATCAGATATGGTTCAAAAGTTCATAAAATATATATATTTATTATTATGGTTCTTCTATTATCAGTGCTGTCACTATTTTCGTGAAATTCCCACACAGACTTTATGATATATTACCGAAGGGTATAACTGAGTTTATGTATCTAAAAGATACTCTGAGTTCCTTTGGAACCACATATCATTTGTTCGTATTTCGTAGGCGCATATATTTATGTGAACGTGTGTTTTTATACAGGCAAGAACAAATTATTGAAGCAATGAATTGATTGCTTGAACAACTCTTATAAAAAATGAACCTTAAGAAAAAGGATAAGCGGAACAATATGAAATATAAAATAAAATAAGGGAAAAGAAGCGAAGCGAAGAGGAGTGAAGAGAAGTTAATGCGATCATTATAAATCAATGAATTGGATGTTCTAATAACAAATTTGCAGTTTTGACAACACCTCGAAAACTGTGAGAACGAAAACAAAAGACAACCGAAAATTAATCGACAGATTGCAATGTTTTTGTTTTACAATCATCGCATTTTTGTCATTATAATCACTGAAATCCTACTGCTACTGCTGCTCTTGAGCAATCACAATGGACAACAACCAACGCTGACCAAGTTGCCGACTACAGGTGAGTTTCCTTACTCTGAAGATATCTCTATGTATATATTTTATACTTTTAAGAGCTCAATAATAATATAATGACTCTGGTACGTGCTGAATGTATCCCTAGACAAAACTTGTTGAATGGAATTTTGGGGGGCAAGAGTCAGATAAAAAATGGCAAATAAAATATGAAACTTTGGCTGGAACACGCGAGCCAAAAGTTCCATGTTTCTCTTCTTTTTTTTCGTTCTTTCTTCTCAGTTTTTTTTTTTTTTTTTTGGCTAACAGCTTAACATTTTGGCCATGTTGCCACCCTTTGTTCTAGCGTGTATACACTTACTTAAGGGTTGCTCTCGCTCTACAGGACACTCGCATGTGTGTGTGCCATTGGGGGCTTATTGCGTCGTTGATTCGCTTAAGTGAAATTATAATACTAATTTATGTTTATTACAAATAAGCCCACATCTATAGCCTATAGCCTCTAAGTTCGGTAAACCTTACGAGACCCAGATTTAAGGCTTGTCCCTCAAATTTATTTAACTCTTTGAAGCCCTATGTCATGGTATGGTTAATATTTACCAAAAGTATTTAGCAATCAATCAACGCAAACAAATTTTTGTGTCCTTTGAATACCCCATCCGACCTTACTTCTGTGCTTACACACAGTTACCCACAGACAATCATTAACTATTTAGCCCAATCAAGTAACAGGGCATGGCCAAGTTCATAAAATCCCAATGTGAAAACTTACTTTTTTTTTATTTTATTTTCGCACACATGATAGAGCAGCAAACCGTTCCGACTGCTGCTCGTTGGGCTATGGTTAGCATGGTCTATGGCAAGAGTCCAAGTTCCAGTCAAACGACTAAGCGCCATGTCGTCAATAAATTTTCCATTAAATTCAAAGCAACCCAAAAAAGAGCACAAAAAAAAGGAGAACGAGAAAAAAACAAAACAGCAAAGGAAAGGAGGCAAAGGCAAAGGAAAGAAAACAAGGGCCCATAAAGGAAATTAACATGGAACACACTACATAACTTTTGATCGTTACATACAGGCATACAAGTGTGTTAGAGTGTGTGTGTGTGTGTGTGTGTGTGCTTTGGAGTGTGTTCTATGTTGTATGTTGCATGTTGTACGTTGTACGTTGTACGTTGTACTGTTGCTTCCTGTCTATGTTGAGAGGCCGCTTATTCAATTTAACACTGGCACTGTGGCGCCACCTATCGCCCACCGCTGACAAACAGCCAACAGCAAAACGCAAAACGCATAAAAAACCCAACAATTTACTGCAAATACCCTTTACATCTGCTTTTAAAGCAATAAATAAGCCCAAGTTTGTGCCTTTAAATCGAACTTGAAATTATTGTAGCAATGCATGAATAATGCCATCAAATATTCAAAGTACCGCATGTTGGACAACAGTACAGGGTATACGCGAGTGCTTGACTTGGGTTTTGTATCCGAATGTATTTAAGACCATGTGTTTAAAAAAAAAACACAAAAGGATCTATTAACTTTGTACAAAGTCGATTTGTAGGTAACATGCAGAAGAAGGCGTTGCAGGCCCCATAAAGTTCATATATTATCAGGGAGAGAAGTCAAGTTGATTGAGCAGTATCAGTCTGTATGAACACCTAGATTTTGAAAACTATAAGATCTACAGTATTCATATTTTCAATGAACACTCTTGTGATCAGCGGTATTAATTATACAAATCGATAATCGATAATGCTATACAGAAACGAAAATATTATACTCCCCCAAAAATACTATGCTGTTCCAAAAATACTATTCTAGATCAAACTATTAAACAGGGGTTCTCTACTATATAACACTAAACTGCACCGAAATGCAAAACTATAACTGAAATACTACCTCAAAAATGTTAAACACAAGATACTACCTCTACTACCGAAAAATACTATACGTGCGCCAAAAAATTACACTGCTCCAATAATGTTCTAACACAGGGTTGCTACTGTCGGGGACGTTCCCAATTGCTGGATATTTGCACCGTGAATCCATACTTCACCGAACAAACTGTACTGCCCCAAAATACTTTACTGCTCTAAAAGTACTAATCTGCATCGGAACTACTTTACATAGGGCCCCTACTGACGGGGGCCGTCCCTACTTCTGGATAATTTTTTGTGCTCTGTTGCCGTCGGTAAAGAACTACAACACAAGCTATTGGAACAACATCTCACATCATGGCACATCATTTGTTGTTATTGGTTTATATGCAGACCAAACATAACATTATATTGTGCCTGTTCTTGTGATTGTTGTTGACGCTGTTGTTGCTGTTGTGGATGTTGTTGTTGTGGATGTTGTTGTTGTGGATGTTGTTGTTGTTCTTTGAAGCCGCGAGCCGTGAACCACGTAGCAACCCACAAGCTGCCTTCAGGCCTTCAATATTCATATGCAAATTGCGTTGGAGGACCTTTTTTTGGGGGCTCAGCTGCTGCTTTCTATTGCTGAATTTTGTATTTGTTGTGAACTTTGAATTATTGTTGTTATTGCTGTGGCATGTGTGCCTTGTTATTGTTGGTTTAGTTGTTGTTGCTGTTGCTTTTTTGGTGTGCTGTCGTTCCTGTTGCGTTGGTGGCGCCTGGCGCCTTCAATTTTCAAGTGCTTCCTGTGTTTTTAGTGTTTTGTTTTGTTGTTGTCGCTGCCTTTTGCTATTTGACATCTCAAGCAGCATTACTTGGCACACAAAGACAACAAGAACAATAACAAAAGCCAACAGAAACAACAACAAACAGTTGAAACAACAAGTTGAGTGCCTGGCTCCTTATAAAACATCAACTCAACCTACCACTCATCCTCCCCATACACTCTCTCTTCTAAACCAAAAACTACGTACCGAAAATCGGCTCTATTCCCGGTCACAACTGCTCTGGCATTTGGAGCTGCTCTTGACTGGATGAGTGCGTCTGCGTCTATGATGGCTTTATGGGCAAAACCCCAAGCTGTAACTGAAGCTGCGGCTGTAGCTCAAGCTCAACTCCGCTCAGGCTCCGAGTGGTTTGTTGGGTTATGCTTGGGATTTGCTGTTTTGGAAGCGATGCCTTCTGGCGCCTTTTGCGGTTTATTTTGTTTATTATTTTTTATATATACATACGTTTTTTTTTTGCTTTAGTCCGCCAACGGCTGTGTGCGATTTTTAAGTCTGGCATGAGTGTTAATGTGTGCGTGTGTTTTAGTATAAGTATTTGCTCTGATTAAAGTTGCCACTCGACAAAATATGCATGTTTGAAGGAGTCTACTCTAAGCAATTTTCGTCTCGTCTTCTTCGTTTCGTTTCGCCTGCTTTCGTTCTTATAGCCTCCATTGGAACATGGTCGACAGCTTTAAACTGATTGCTCGCTGTTGGTTGCCAAGGCTACATCCTGTGCCCGTTTTTCCGACTTAGATTCTTTATGTGTATGTGTGTGTGCAATTCCCGGAAATCAGTTAAGTATAGCATGGAACTGCGCCTCTGGGCATTTGGCACCCCGCTAAAAGCACCAATGATTACATTTGGCAGCTTTTCGACGCTGTCCCAAAGAGCGAAATGAAAAAAAAATACGAGAAAATAAGAAAAATCATATTTTTTAATGTGAGCACTAAGCAGAGAGGTTTGCGGACAGGATTCGGAGTGCGGGGGGTAAACGGCCATTTAAAACATATTTTCGGGCACGTAGCAGCATCGGGCTGTTAGCCATCTTTGCGTCTCCCCCCTCGCACGGCTCTAATGCCCCAAAGCTGGCTCTTATCTGACGTGTGCGCGCGTGAATAAAAAACAAATTCTATTAGTTCAATTAGACAGCTGCAATGGCCCACCACCAACATTTTGTGCCCAACCCAGCCGCACTCCTCTGCAGCACGAACTCCCGCCTACTTACTTTTTTTTGGAATATGTTGGAACATGGGCAACAAGACAGTTTTAGGGTCTTTAAGGATGTCAGCAGAGCAATATACATATACACTGCTTTTAAACTGTTCTCTGGGCCACAACTGACGGTTTCCCAGGCAACCACAGTCTGTTAGCTGGCTGGCTGCCTGTATATTTCTTTTTCCCAGGAACTCATTGAGAGTTTGGCAAAAAAAAATGATGTTATTCGCTGGCTGCCCCAGTCATAATGTCTTTTAGATACGCAGCTCAAAGATCATCAAGAACTTTCAATTATTTAGAAAGCATTTGAAGTCTGCTTTTCTATATTTCTTCTTTATTTTTTTTTTTACACATCAAAGCATCCGATTTAATGCCAATAATTGCAATAATATACCATTAATAATAGATATTCTATTATATGCAGCATTAGTACTACTTCCATGTATAGAAATTTCTATCGTTGTAATAGAGTAGAATTGAGTATTCTTTTTGTTTTCTATGCGTAAATTGATTGTCATTGAGAAACTCATAGGATATGTTGTAGCCCATCATTGCGCTATTTTAGCTACTTATGTTTGTGTTCAGTCATCAAATGAAACAAGTAGACTGCTTAGATTCTTTTTTATTTTTTTTATTTTGGTACTTTCCTATTAGGTTTGCTTTGTAAGCCCATTAGACGCTCAATGATTCTGGGCATAGCATCGATACATTCCATGGAATATTTTTGCTGCTTGGCCAATACGCAAAGTGCCTATGGGCACGAAAAAAAAAATGAAATAAAAATAAATAAAAAAAACAGCACATGGAAATATGAATACACCTTAGTCAGCATGATGTTTCATTTTTTTTTCTGTATTTTTTTTCTATTTTTTTCTTCTGTATTTTGTTTGTTCTTTTTCTAACCCATCGACGGCATGTGCGACAAAAATTCTTAGGCAAAAACCCAGACATATTATGTATATATAGAAAACTTGCTTTAAACTTCCAATTAAGTGCGATATAGTCGGCCTGACATTTGGCAATTAAAATGAATATTTTTCATGTTAGTTCTTTGAGTATTTGAAGTCTTTAAATTGTATATTCATAACAGAGAAAACATACAACATTTGCTCTCTCTGTGGGTGCCGTCATAATTTAAACTTGTGCCATAAAAGAAAAGTTTTGTTAGAGGAAACTTTCAGTTTTATTGCGTGCTGTCCATCATGCTGGAAGACCGCAAATATAAGTTCTTATTATTTTTAGTACACACACACTGTAAAAAATTAATCAGCCAAAGATTGTCAATGTGACCTCATGCATAATATATATGAGCTACGATTTCAAAATGATAAAGTTTTCAAGGTAGATGAATTGAATTTTGATTAGTATATGATTATTATATTGAAATATTTATTATTATAATGAAATATTGATTATTATTTTGAAATATTTATGTTCATATGAATATTATATGCGAAAATGCCACTCGAAATAAACAAAAATAGTCAATTAAAATTGTATTCTAATCAATGGCAAGTGCTTAGAGTTCATTAGTAAGTGCTTTTTATTACCCTTATGTACCTGGTCTGGCTAAGCTCGAACAACAAGAAATATATGTTGAAAAATAAAACTCAAGCTTCCAGCCATTTCCACCTGCACCTACGTTGGTTGGCCTGGCCATAATGTTGTTATTGTGGCCAGTACAAATAAAATCCATTAAAAGTAGAACCGAATCGCATGTAAGCCGACTTCGAGCAGTTTGGCATTGTTTCTTCTACTTGTTATTGTTCACATTAGAATGACGCACATTATTGACACACAGAAAGAGAGACAGAGAGAAAGAATAAGAGAGATGGAACTATAGATTATATATTGTGGGCGTGAGAGTGAGAAAGGTTGCTATAAATTGAGATGTGAGTAAAAAGAACCAGCTACACTCTTCGAATTGCCAATGGCCAACAAAGTGAACTATTTGATATACTTTTAATCATATCGAAGCATGGTAAATAAACACTTTTATGTACTTTACTGTACTGTACCTTTACTAATGGTTTTATAGGGCATGTACCAAGTGTCTGGCCATGGTATTACTGTAGTCTAATTGTAATACTTATCGATTAACATCAGCATAAAATTATATAATTGAGCAATTTATAATCTAGATATAATAGGCATACTTTTATAAATTCTTTTTAAATTTTGGCTTGTAAATACATCACTTTATTATTCTAGGCCTAAAATGTCATTAGGCTAATCTGATGAACATTGAAATTACATAGTATATGAGCAATTTTACTTAGTATTGGAATAAGGAAGGAACTCGAAGTCTTCATCTATTGACTGTCAATCAACACTGGATAATATGTACTATACGCAGGGTATGCGATTGTCGCCTGTGATAGACTGTATTGTTCTGGTTTCTTTTATTTTTTGGAACTTCTTAATTCCTCAGAGTTATGTTGTGTATAGTCATTGTGGTTTGAGGTCAAAAAAAAAAAAAATAAACAATTTCAGTGTCTGTACTTTGTTTACTAAAAATAGGCGCGACTTTCAAGTAGTTTGTTATTGTCATTACCAGTAGATACTAGATATATGTATGGTATATACTTATATGTATATAAAAAAAGATTGTTGATAAACTACCACGTGTGGAGAGCGTAATAACACAGATACACAACTACAAATACAGATACGGATATGGATACAGCTACAGCTACAGCTACTGGCAAAGAAATAGTTAGTATGAATAAGTAGAATCGTTTACTTTTGAATGACAGCGTTTGTAGATTGAGTTCCTTTTCTGGGTGTCAGTGCTGTCATTTGAAAACAACATTATTACTATTATACGTATGTATACTATAGATGTATATATACATTTTTTTTTGTGTTATTGCAAATATTATCAGCAGGTTTCGAGTTCATTGAATTCAACTGTGTCCCGCCCGTGCAAGAACCTTGAAAATGGCAAAGTGGGTCAGTGTAATCAACACAATCAGTGCCTAGGCATGCTCTGACTGCCATTAGCCAAACCCACCCACAGATCCCCACCCACAGATGCTGATGCTGCTGCTGCTCCTTTGCTGCTCCATGGCCAACGTTGTTACCCGCCCACTCTTAGTTTTCTTTATTTGATATTTTTATTTCAGTTTTTTTTTTTCTTTTCTGTTCCTTCTAACTTTCGCACTGCTGTGCTGTGCTCGACTGGGCTTTTGCCTCTGTTTACTCTACTCTCAATGGTTGCCATGTAGCTGTGACAATGGTGATTGCAATAAATAAAATTAATGCGTATTTGAAAGACCCAGACAAGCGAATCAATTGACAGAAATGGAGTATCACACTTGTTCGACACGGTGCAAATCAGCAGCCATGAAACGAAAAATCAGAATGAAAACAATTTGTTAGCATTGTGCAAGATTTTTTATTATAGCTTAGCTGAAAAACCTCTACTTTTTTTTTTTAATAATAATGCGATTTTATAGTTGAATTTTCAATTATTTATTATTATTGGCACTAGACAACCCTATCGGGTCATAGCCTAATGCACTATGTTCCTCCACGCTTCCCTGTCCTGCGCGCGTCTTCTTTAGCTGACGACAACAAGTACTGACAGGGCTTCAGTCACCTGGTCTCGCCATCGAATCCGGGGTTTTTCTCTTCTTCGTTGTCCGCCCATTACCGTATCAAATACCTTACGAACTGTTACGAGCTGGGGTTTTTTCTTCTATACGCGCGATAACACGTACAGTTCGTGGTTTCATCTGATACGATAGGTACCGTCGACGCAGATATGACCTCTCGAACACTCCAATAGCAGCTGCATCCAATGGCGTCACCGTTCATGCTTCCGCACCATATAGAAGCACTGAGAGGTGTCTTGTAGTTATCTCGTCGTTTCAATTATTTGGCATCTATGAAACGCTCATATATTCTTTATGTTGAAAAACCTAAGTGGGATTGAAATAATTACAGCGATAATAAGCATTTGTAGTGGGGCATAAACACATATATTAATCATAATTTAATTAATTCCATTGCATTAATATGCCTAGCTGGGCGGCAAATGGGAAGTCAGCTAAAATGCAAAAGGCATCATAAAATCCATTTAGCATTATTAAGTTAATATCATAAATATATAATTACACATATTTCTCAAAGTGGCAAACGTTGAACATTGCATGCGGCCCGAGTATTTTTTAGAAATTTAACCAACCGTAACTCCAAACACCAAAAGAAAAATCCCGCCGAGGTGTGTATGAAAGGTGTGCCTCACATGCAATTAAATGCATCGAAATTGGCATAAGAAAAGTCAAAAAACTCAACTAAGACAACATTAAAAAAAAGCACATTAAATAAATGGTGAACAAAAGGAAAGCACAAAAAAAAAGAGAACAGAACAAAACAAAGAATATAAAAAAAACGTCAGCTTGCAAATTGACACGAGGTATGAGCACGGACATGGATATGGTTAGGGATGTGGATGTGGTTGGAGGAACAGGCAAAAAGTGAAGCAACTTGGCTTGGTTTAACACTTCTTGGCTTCGATTGCCGTTGGTATTTTATATATTTTTTGCTTCTTCTTTTTTTTTTGTATATGGCATGCACTGAGCACAACATTGTTGCGCCTACACTCTAAGAATATTCTGAAAGTTAGAATAAAAGTTTTATAAATTATAACCAGTTCCAGTTCCAAAATAACCAACAAAACCGTTTACAATCTCAAAATAATTTCAATAATATTAAAATATTTATTTGAATATTTTAAAGCTCCTCCTTTCCTATAAAATGAGTTCGAAAACGTAGACCAAACTTTGTCAGAGTGGTAAAAAAATCGTACTTAAATCAAAAGACAACTTTGTATACTATTTTGAATACATTTAAATAGGATTCCTTCACCTGTTTTTTTTTTCGAGTGCAGTGTCTAGTAGGTTAGTTGGAGCAAAATCGAGGGAGCAGTGGCTCAAATGTTGGCGCAAGCTCGTTAAAAAGAATTTGGTTCACTTGTTGTTGTAGCTAAGCATTGCTGTGTCCACAGGCTGTACGCCAAAACTGGTTTTCGGACTGCATTCTTTGGGCCACGTTTTATAGCCAACTTGTAGTAGTAGTAGCCTGTCAGGGCTAAGAGCTAAGAGCCAAAAGAGAGCCGAGTGCCGAGAGCCGAGAAGTGAGAACTGAGTGCTAAGAGCAGGCTCCTAGCAGTTTGCCAAGTCGCTTGTCTGTGTTGAACAAAATTGAATCATATGCGGGAATGGTAGAGTCTAAAAAAAAAAATAAGTATACAAAATAAAAAGAGAAGAAAGAAACGTTGTTTCTATGAATTTAAGCCCGTTTCGATACATCGATGCGGTGAACTTACCTGTTACAGTTGCTATTTCTGGCTCTTTGTCTTAATTCTAGAGGTTTTCAGTATTTGGAATTTCATGCACGTTTCGCGCTTTGCATGATTAATTGTTTATGCAAATTGATGTTTGCTTTTAAGGAAGAGTTATACACGAGCGACAACGCAAATGCCAAAAAGAGACATTGAGAGGGAATAAGAGAGATATATAGATATAGTTTATATACATATATGTATATATCTGTTGTTTATATAAACTGTGCAAACTTGATATCAAAAGCGAAACAGCTCGTTTTCATTTCAATTCAATTAGACTTTAATTATTGCAGTGCTTGCGATTATTTAATTAATACACAATTAGCTGACATTTGCATAATATGCGATATGAATATAAGCGCACAAAATGCTATTGAGATCAAGCATTACTAATCGGATTGAAAATGTAATTTCATTGTGATTATTATTGAGTTGAAGTTGCTTGCAAATTAGTTAGACTGTATAAAAGATAAACAACTAAATACAATATATAACAGTATGCAGAATTGTTAATTATACTGAAGAGTAAGAATAAATCATAGCATATTATATGTGATTGTCAGTATGCTTTAAAAATGTAACATGAGACAACTTGACAAGTTTTAACTCCCTCGAGAGGTAGCAAAACTTTGACACTGATTCAGAGCTTAATTAAATTGTGACTAATTAAATTTATTTGCTATTGGTTTAAGATCTTGCTTGAATCTTAAATATTTTTAAGTAATTAATTTAAACATATAATATAAAACAAAGTCTGACAATTTGAAGCTGAATGTGTGTATATATCATAATTCTATAAACAAATCAGTTCTTGGTATAGTAAAGATATTAATATAAAGCGAGAATAATTAAGGTAATGTGAGTTACTAACTAGATATGCTATTAGTTGTAGATCTCACTTAAAATTCGAAAAGTTATCTGTAATTCTTTTAATCATATCATATAAATCAAAGTCTGACAACTTGAATCTGAAACCGTGTATATATCATAATTCTGTGAACAAATCAGTTCTTGGTATAATAAAGATATTAATTTAAAGCATGCATAATTAAGGTAGTATGACGCCTGCCATTAATTAGCCTCTTTAACGGGTTATAGCACTTGTGGCCAACTCAGTTGACATTTCAACTTCATGGGCTACGCACAAATTAGCATAGTTGGTTGAGTTGAGTTGAGTTGAGTTAGTTGAGATGTAAGCACAAGGCTTACAATGTATACGATATATATGTATATGTTATGACTGCATGGGGCTGTCAGGTTATTGTAATAAATAACACGACTAATTAGTTTTGAAGTGTGCTCAATTAATGTATATTAGCCAGCTCAAACGTCAAATCATTAGTTGTGAAACATATTGCAATCATATTTTGAAATATTACCTGAGTTCGGTTGAACTTCTAGCTTGTCCTATATATGTATATGTGTATAGAAAATACAAAATGTTGTTAAAAGTGAGACAGCTGCGTGTTATGCTGTAGTCATAATCGAATCTGGCAAAACAGAAGTTGGGCAAAAACAATGAAAATGTGAAAAGTAAAATTGATGAATTGGCTGACAGGAATGCTAACGCTCTGAGCCCAAGCACGTAACAAGCATAGTATACGTATTTTCTAATTAAACTGTAGGTAGCCTGGAACAGTCTGCTCTCTGTACCCTCCTCTCTTTCTCTCTCCTCCCCATAGTACGATCTGCTGAAAAATCAACTGCACGTGCCATTCCGAGGGGGGGAATGCGATATACTCGAACCATTCGCATTGGGCAGTTGGTGGCTGCCAGTGTCGCCTCTTTAGTCCTGGTATCAAAATGGCTGCTATGCGGCCATGTTGTGTGGTGTGTGTGTGCGTGTGTGTGTATGTCTGTGTGTGTGCCGCCTGCTCTATGCTGGAATCTCTCCTGTGTATTTGCTGTCATTTGTAGGTATTTCTGTTGTTGCTTTGGTAACTAATTGTCATATTGCCCCCGGAGAGTGCTGAAAGCGACACAGACAAAAAGAGGGCGAGAGCGGGGAATACACACATACAAAATCACACACACACACACACACACACACACACACACACACACACACACACACACACACACACACACACACACACATGTATTTATTCAACATCCAAAAGAGACATTGAGGGACAACAGGGAGATTGGTGGGAAGTGGCACTGTAGCCTCGCACTTTGTCTGTACATGATTCAATTGTACTCTATTTTTACAACGAGCTGCTGGCTTTTTATGCTTCTGTTTGTTTTCGTTTTCTCTCTCTCTCTCTCTCTCTCTCTCTCTCTCTTTTTATTTTTGTTTTGTTTTATAAACGGAAATACCACCAATAATTGAAACTGGCGACCAAAAAAACAAGAACAATAAAAAAGAGAAGTAGGAATAATGGAAAGCCCATAGTATTTGCCATAGATTCAATGCGGAATCGAACGTGGGTCCTTGTGCAATAATTAATGGCCTAGCTGCTGGGAATAGCAGTGATTTATGCAAGCAGTATAATGCCCTTTTATATAATATCGCTGCTGTACAACATAACGTATGCGTAATGCATGTAATGTATACACCTAGATTTAATTAATTTCTTTTTTTTCTTTCTCTTATATAAACAACACATTTTGTGTCTGTGACAACAAATTAAAAATGTTTCTTAATTTGACATGACAATATCTAAAGAACATACAGTATTAACTAATAAACAAAAGAAGAAAAAAATATATATTAATATGTCCACGCTTAGTTTGGTATATAAGTGTTTGCCATATCGTATTATATAGATTTGCCCTATGACTTTCTGTCAGCTCCAATCCAATTTCCATAGAAACTAAAGCTTCTGTTCGTATTTAATATGTGTCCTGGCAACGGCATCATATAAATCGCATGGCTATTTATCTCACGTAGACCACTCAGTTCTCTGAGATTTAGGTGCAAATTAATATAAGTGTTTTCCACCTAAGACATCAAACTTTCCAAGCAAATCAAAATTTATTTAATTTACCCAGAAGTACAGGACGAAAACAACTTGGGTATTTTTAAATTATTTAAGGCTCAAATACAATTCGCCTGAAGGC
>JBANCZ010002184.1:0-16943 GCA_037040025.1 Sphaerogastrella javana | reverse complement strand
CCTCACCCAGCAGAATACGTACCAGATAAACAAGTATGTCTCGTGGGCTCGGGGAGGGGGGGAAGAGACAGCCCCCCCCCCCCCTCACGCCACTCAGTCACGGCCAAAATGGGCAACAGGAAATGAAAATGGTAGGTGAGAGAGTGAATACAGAGAGAGCGAAGACTGTATCGAAGTCGTGAGTCAAGCACAAAAGTCGTAGAATTTGCAAATCGCCAAGCTGCCTTTTGCAATTGTATGTGACATATTTTAATTTAATAAACTGCCAGGAACTTGCAAATTGCAAAATGACAACTGGCAAATGCATTCACAACTTCACACAGCACAAACTACAATATATATATATATATATATAAATATATACAACATACGCCATATAAGCGAGCATACGTTGCGTATACATAATGTGCGTTTTGTGCGCTTCCTTCGCTTTGATGGTGACATCAGCATGCGCTGCTCCTCGTTTGCCATTTGTGAAATTTAAATTCGCTATAAACTTTAAGTGGCCAATGGCCAATGGACAGTGCCTTATCATGTACACAATTTCAGATAAAAGATCAATTACTATTTCGGTTTGAGAAGGGGGAGGGAGGGGCTGTCTGTGGCATTAAATTGGGAAACGCGCTTGTTATGTCCCTGGCTGTATTGAAACGCATAAATCCATTTAAAACCGCAAAATCTAGACAACGCCCCGAAATAAGACAAAAAAATGAAGCAGCAAAATCAAATCAAACTCTAGAGGCGTGCTAGTTGGCGTAGCGTTTCAATTTTTATTTTTATTTTTTATTTTATATCCTTCTTTTCTTTTTTTTGCTTTATTTATGACCACTAAAAATTCAAAATGTGCCCGCCATATAAACGATGGCTACGCACCGCAGCAAGGACAATCGGTGAAAGACATTGAAAATACGACAACAACAAAAAACACCAAAAATTGACAGAAAAATATAAAAAAAACACGAAAAAAATCAAGCGAAATAACACGAGCTAAAAAATCAAGCAAAAATATTACAACATTTTAATAGCGAAAATGAAGATTTATTGCCCGCAACGACAACGCGGCCAAACGAAAAGAAAAAAACTGAAACTCAACTAAAAAGCGCGTTCTAAAAAGCGTGCAACAACACTTTGAATGACAAACACAAAAAATCGCACTGATAGACTCTCAATTCCCTGTAAATTGTTACAAATTTCAGGTAATCACATATCAATCAAATTTCTTCTGTTTCTTCATTTTTCACTAGCTGATCCTTTGCTTACGTGTACTTAATTTGGCACTAAATATGCCAAGACGCATGAAATGTCAAAAACTATATCTTTAAATACCACCAGCTTCAGTGTTGCCATCTTTTCAGTAAGTCTACAGTCTGATCCTTTATTTAATTTGGCACTTAATAATCTAAAACGTATAAAATACCAAAAATATCGGCTTCATACTAAAAGTTTTAGTCTAAAACACATATGCGATAACGATAACTTTGAATGCCAACTTCAATAGTGTTGCCATATCTTCATTTATTAAGCAAACTGATCCTTGGTTTAATTTGCCACTAAATAAGCTGAAACACACTAAATACCAAGCGATAACGATAACTTTGAATACGTTCAGCTGCAAGGTTACCATATTTGCACTTGTTCTGCTTTACACTTTCACCATCCCTGTTCCTTTTGCCATGCTCTCCTTATTGTAGTTTTATTTTGCTAGTGCATTCCCTTTGTGCTTGAGGTTTTCTGCTGAGCATCGAGCGGCAACAACAATTGATGCGTCAGTGACATACAGAAAATTGTGCAAAGTGTAAAAATCGTTGCCACGTCACGTCAGCCGAATGATAGGCCAGTCAGCCGGTCACTGGGCTCCTGAACAATGCGAGTGACCAGAGCCAGAAACACAACGAGAGCGAGAGCCAGAAAGAGAGCGAGACATTCAAATAGAATGAGAGTGATAGGAAGAGCGAGAGCGAGAGTGAGAGCAAGAGCGAGAGCGAGAGCTAGGACAGGCTGTAGGCTGAAGGTTTTTGCCTAGCTTATCGGTGCTGACTCTGCTGCCACTAAATATTGTTCTTGCTTTTGCTTTTGTTGTTGTTGTTATAGTTGTTGTTATTGCCGTTGTTGCTGTTATTGTTGCTGCGGCTAGCCCACGTCGCAGTTTGTTAGCCAAATGCCAAAGCGGCCGAAAGTGTTGCTGTTGCTGTTGTTGCTTTTGCTATTGGCATTGGAATCGGTTTCGACATTGGCAACAACAACAGCAAAAGCAACGGCATTGACTGCCTTATTGTTTGCTTGCCCACTTGCCCTACACTGAAAGCTCAAGCGAGCGCGCGGTGGGCGTGTCCAATCAAAATATGCAAATGTATTATCCGTAAAACGTCGCTTTGATGGAATTTCTGCACATTTGCTTGCCATTGTTGTTGTTGTGGTTGTTGTTGTTGTTGTTGTTGTTGTTGTTGTTGTTGTTGCTACTGTTTTTCAGTTGTTTGGTTCGGTCTGGCTTGTTTCTTCCTGTTTTGCTTGTTGCAAGAGATTTTTATCGTCTCTTTTTTTGTCTCTCCCTCTTCCTCTCTCTCCCACTCTCTCTCTCCCTCTCTCTCTCTCTCTCTCTCTTTCTCCCTCTCTCTCTCTGTATCTCCCACGGCAAGTGAAAAGACTAGGCTGTAAAGCAAACCACCGCCAAGCCCCCTGCCCTGTGTCTCCCTGCAAATTAGCAGTAGTTGCCTGACGAGGCACATGTCAATCAGCGCAACTTTCTAGCTCAGTTTGGGACAAACAACAACAGCAACAACATCAACAACAACAACAGCAACAACACCAGCAACAGCAACAACAACATCAAAAATCTATAGCCTATAGCTTTGGGTTTTATGTGCATATATATACTATATAGTATACACGATTTTTTGGCGCGTGTTTTTTTTGCGCAAATTTACGATGCTTTAATTTAATGTTGTCAACATTTGCGCGTCATTTTTTGGTCAACCATTTTTCAATAGTCATTGTGGGTAATGTGGGCGTGGCAGCTGTCAGCCAGCGTTGATTTCCAACAGCAGCAGCAACAACAACAACAACAACAACATTAGCTCTAGCGTAATCGCTAAAAGTATACCTAAGCACAGTTAATAAAAGGTTGGTCTTTGCATAAATTAAGTGACTGCTAAACATGTATATATTATATATACAAATATCATATACATACATAATATATATACTTACATATAAATATATATATAAGTAAATATTTATAAGCCCGCAGTTTAATTTCCGCTTTAAGCAACAGCAAAAAAAACAGCTCAAGGAAAAATGTTGTATGCAACAATGTGTGTGTCGCACTTGCGGCTCCTGCGGCACACACACTCTCATACATACACACACACATACACACACGCATACAGACACTCTCACACATACACAGCTAATACTCGTAATTGTGTGTTTGATGTTGTTTTGCGGTTGCTACCAAATTGCTTTTGTGCCTGACTTCCTTAATTACAGATGCCACATACACACACACACACACACACCAACACACACACTCACACACCAACACACATATACAATTTATATGAAAAATATGAACATATACTATTGTCACAAATATAATTATGCATAACAAATTGCAGTTCATCGAAAAGAAAACAGTGCTAAATTTATAGCAAAGGCATTACAAATCGAATGGTCTAAACTTAAAGCAAAGAGAAAGAGAGATAGAGAGAAGAAGAGAGAGAGAAAGAAAAAAAGGAAGAAAGAAAGTGAGAGAGGAAGAGTGAGAAAGATAGAGACAAAGATAAAAAGAAAGGCAGGGAGATGAAAAGAATGCAAGACAAGATGCAATTAACTGAGCGCTGCAAACGGAGGTGCTGTTAATTTAACAGAGCTGTTAAATGCTGGAAGCATCTTTCTTAGCTTTTCTCATATCAAATGTTAACATAAATTCTATTTGCTGTTGCAAATATACAATGCAAACTAAGCCGCTCATAACAGAATTATTGCCTTAAAGATGTTAATTTAACATAGCTGCTAAGCTTAGCAAAGTTCATTTCAAGTCTCATTTTAAATATGTTTACGAATGAAAAGCATTGTTAACAGCAGTATGATCTGATGCTGTTAAATTAACAGAGCTGTTAACCTATTCTATAATAAAATATGTCTAAAGAAAATGAGGCTAGCAATGGAATAGAGAGTGCTGCAAGCTCTGATGTTTTAAATTTAACGGAAATAACTAGAAAATATATATCCAATTGCCTACATAGTCAAAGCTGTTAGGTGAATCCTGTTAATTTAACAGAATTGTGTACAGCTCAGCAAGCTGTCTATGTATATTACACTGTCTATGTTATATATCTATAATTTTACAGACTTTATTGTCAATATTTAGTTAATATTTCTATTTATGTTAATTTGATTATTTATTATTATTCATATATTTCACTTTGCATTTATTTAAAATGTTGAATTCTTTGAATTTAATTGAGTGCCAAATAAACTAAACATAAATGCATTGTTTAATAAGGTTGTATTGATGCACTTGCTTGCAGCCAAACAGAGTTAATATTTGTTTAAATGTATAACAATAATATATATATTATTATAATACATATATACGCATATATTAGTGCATACATAGTTAGTTTATAGCAAAGGGTATTATTATGTTAGGTCGTTCTAATAAACTATAAATAATAATTATTGATTCCAAAAAAACAGTGAAAAGAGAGAAAGAGAGAGAAAGAGAGAGAGATAAAGATTTGGGAACTTCTTCTGTCAGCTCATTAAAACAAGCAAAGCCGCACACAAACTGACGCACAAACAAACACGAATGGACGTGTTGCGTTATGGCATAAATGCAATTTATAATGACAGCTACAACAAACAAATATAAACAAACAAACAAACAAACAAATGTACGAAACGAAAGCAACGAATGAACGAAACAACAAACAGTGTGAACAAAACAAACATAATACAACTACAACAACAGCAACAACACACACTCATAGACACACACACACACACACCCGCATAACATAGAAGCAACCAAAACAAACGGAACAAACACAAAACACAAAATGAAAGCAGCAAAAGTCCCGGCTTACAATTATGGCCAAAAAGTTGTACGTTGGCCACTAGAAATAATCAGGCAAGCGGACAGACAGACAAAGCCAAACACACAAACCAACAGACTGGCAGACAAACAGACAGACAGACAGGCAGACATCTGTTTATTTTAATTAAAATTTTGCAGGCAACGATGCAGCCCAGTTGCTGCTTTGCTATTGTTATTGCTGTTGTTGATTTTGGCCATTTTACGCTTGCTTTTTTTTTTTTTGTTAAATAATTTATAATCAATTTTCAAATAAATTACAAAACAAAAGTAGTTAGGCAAAGCTACACACAGCACAGTGGTTATGGCATAAAATGTACTAAAAATAGAAAAATGCCTAATAATCGTTTGCATGTTTACTAACATGATTGCTGTTAACATTAACAGTTTCCTGTTAAATGAGCTTTAAATGCGCCAGCGATAAAGGTTATCGATATGTTGATTGATTTGCCAAAACAAAATCCCCAATAAACGTTTGCATGTTAACTAACATGATTGCTGTTAAGATTAACAGAATCCTGTCAAACGAGCTGTTAATGCGCACGCGATAAATGTTATCGATGCGTTGATCACGAATACTAATCGCTTTTTGAACAAGAAAAAAAAGCGCTCAAACTGTATGCAAATTTTCGTGTGCCATAAAAATAAACATTTTCAACACCATGTTGCATAGTGTAATGCAATTTTTTTTAAATACACACAATGTTGGTGTATTTAATGCATATTTTCTCAATGCTTGTCAAGCTGAGGGCTAACACAATTGCCACAATGTGGCACAGACGGCACAATGCTAGACTCTCGGATAATAATGCTATAATTGTGTAAGCTATTTAAGTGCGATAAGCATAGAGAGAGACAGGGAGACAGAGAGAATGAGAGAGAGAAAGATGGGGAATGAGAGAGAGATATTCACAGAGACAATTTAGTTAAAAATAGAAAACAACTCGACTGCAGTTTAGAAAAGGGTGTGAGAGAGAGAGAGACAGAGAGAGAGAGTATGAGTAACAGTGTATGTGTGTATGAGTGCAATTGTGTGTGTGTAATTGTGATTGTGTTGGTGTGTGCGTGTGAGTGACATGTGGTTGGCTTTGATATTGGTTTTTCATGTATGTGGCCTAATGCCGCCGCTGCTGCTACTGTTGCTGCTACTGATGTATAGCTGCAACATGCAACAACAAAGAGACAAAAAAAACAAATGCATTTTGAGGGGCGTGCACTATATTTACCCAGCACTCAGGTGGATTGAAAGCAAGCTGCAGCGCTACAACCAGCGGCTGGACAAACTTCAAAAAACTCAAGTGTCAAATTGCTAGAAACTTGCATAAAAAACCCAAACGAGAAACTATAAAAAAAGTACAGAGTGAGAAGGCGAGAGAAAGAGAGAGAGCGAGAGATGGTGGAAGGAGGTGAAAGTTACTCGTAGTTAAAACTACACTTCAATATTAACTCTTACTTAAAAATGTACACAATTCGCGTTGTTGCCAATTAAGCTAAAGTGTGGTGCTTAGCGCTCAGCTCACTTCGCTCTCTCTCTCTCTCTCTCCCTCTCTCTCTCCTATTTCCCTGTCTCTCATTCTCCCTCTCTTTCTTTTTGCCTCTTTCGGCTTTGGGTTAACTGCAGTTGCAGCAAGCTTAAGCTCGATCCTTGGCATCAAGCACACAAACTTCAAAACTGTAGCTAGATAGATAAACAGTTAGCTAAGTTGCCAATCCTATCCCCCTGCACCTTCCCCTACCCCCACCCTCACCACCCACACAACACAACCCATTCCATGCCAAGCCCCAACACAGGCGCAAATATTGATTGTCTAACAAAAAAGTTTCCTCTCTCAAACGAAAAAAACAGCGTAAATACAGTGAAGTCAGCCTACAAACTACTCAAACCCAATGCACTGCACGTTGAGTCAATTTTCGCTCAAGTCAACGTTAGTTAAAAAGTTAAGAGTGAAACAGACAGAGAGAGAAGGGGTTCAATTTCCAAAAAAAAAAGAGGAAATGTTGCGGCTGCAGTTGGTAAACGTAAATTTTTATAGTCATGCAATGGCATGAAGGGCTAGGAGGGATTCGAGGGGCTTTGGCATAGTGCAAAAAGGTTTTCGAGTGCTAAATAAAGTTACTTTGGCAATGCGATGCATCAAACCGCAAAACAAGATAATTTCAACGGTAAATAAATCACAGCCTGGCAACGCCAACATCCACCAAGAACGAAGACAGAGAGAGAGAGAGAGAGAGGGAGAGAGATTGAGAGTGACAGTGGAAAGAGGGATTTCTAGGGGGTAGGAAGTATAGCATTACAACTCCCCAAAGTAGGCAACGTATAAGTCGGCGCTGGAAGAGCTATAGCCAAAGTGGCATTAACACCTCGTGCTGGCGCATTGTAAAAGGCTTATTAGATGCCGTTACGCTAACACACACACACACAGATATATACACACACAGAGAGAAAGAGAGAGGTATACACACACACACACATGCACACTAACACCTGCACTTATAGCTTATACTGTAGCATTGCCATTGCATTTGCATTGTTGCCAAAATGCTTGCAACTCTAGAGCAGCCATTGCTGCCAGTGCTGCCACCGCTGCTACCAGTGCTGCCCCTGCTGCCAGTGTTACCCCTGCTATTGCAGCTGCTGCTGCTGTTGCTTTCATGTTTGAATGCCAGGGGATTAACGGTAACAGCAATTGTCGGCATTCACAGGGAATTTCAATGTATGTGCGTGTGTGTGTGTGTGTGTGTGTATGTGTGTGTGTGTTTACGTATGTGTGTGTGTTGCATTTTGTGTGTATGCAGCTTGCATTTTGAGGTGCAACACAAGCTTCCATACTCATGCATGGCCATGCCCACACTCACACTCACGCCCATGCCCACGCTTACTGCCACGCCCATGCAATCGGTTGAGTTGCTGCAAACACCCTTATCAAGGTAATTCAGCATTAATTTGTCATGGGGCTGCAAAAACATGAGGATTTATAAACATAAAAGTAACTCAGCTAAAGATAGCAGCAGCCCAGAAAAACAAATCAGCTAACGATAATGCCTAAAACAATGAACAACTAACAGATACCCTAGAGATAAATAAATCTATATTACCCTACAAATAATTAAAAGGTCTTTACATTTAAATTAGTGTTACGAGTAGAGAGTGAACGCAATGAACAACTAGCAGATACCCTTCAACCAAATTATTGCTCTGCTCGGAATGCTTACTTAGATCATAGAGATTTCTATTATTAGGGATTGTTATTAATTGATGGATATATAATACATATATTCAATGAATTTTAAAATGAATGATACACCTTCGATGCCCTACATTTTAAACTAATTAAAACTGTCTGTTGATCAACTTGCATATACTTATAAACTTTTTAGTGCTCACCTTTGATATTTCTGTAGATCTACTCTCCCTTATAACCAAATCTTAGCTTTTGCCTTTGGCTCTCTTTATCCACCCTTCATTCCCTCTCCATTTATTATTTTGTCCCTCTTTTTGTGAAGCTTTTGATAAGCTTTCTATGTACCTCCTTGTTGGGCTCGTTATGAATAAAGGGTATAAACACTGAAGTGGAAGCAATAATTTTTACCATTCATACACAAACTCATACACACACTCTCACACACACACATACACCTGTACAGTTAAGGATATAAATAAAATGGCCTGCTTATAAAGGTGTTGCCCCCTGTGCCACATGCAACTCAACTGAGGCAGCGCATGCAACGCGTGCAACTTGTGCAGCCAGCTTAAATAAACTAAAAAAAAAAAGTTAAAAAAAAAATGTAGAAAAAAATATAAGCCAAAGCCAAAACTTTAAGTAGGTGGCACCTTAAGTCGCAGCAGCTGCTGTCGCTGCTGAGGGCAAAGCGTGCGCTGTGGCATAATACTCGTTATATAGCGTATACGCTGCCAAGATATTGAACCCATCTCTCCTCTCTCTGACTTCCATTCACTCTCACTCTCCCTTCGTCGCTTTCTCTTTGTCTCTCTGCTGTCTGCCTTATTGGATGTGAACAAAAGCAAGTAAAAACTTTTCCATTATTTTTATCTGCTTCACATTTTCAAGTAGCTAAAACTTTGATTTTGTATGCAACAACAACAAAAATATAAAATAAAATCAAAATAAAATAAAGTAAAAATAAAAAAATAATAATAAAAAAAACCCAAAAAATTAAGTAACAATTTTTGCATGCGAAGCAAAAGTTGATTTTCATACAGCGACAGGGACAGGGATAGACAGAGAGAGAGAGAGAGAGAGAGGGAGAGAGAGATAGAGAAGGAGAGAGAAGAGGAGAGAGAGAGTGACTTGAAGAGAGAGAAAGAGAGGATAAGGTAGAGCAAAAGTGAGTCCGCTGTAATCGTTATAGTTGTTGTTTCTACTTGTGTTTGTGGTCGCTATGCGCCCGCCCACACTGATCCATGCCAGAGCACACCTACCGACAGACTCAATCCCCCTCTCCCCTCATCTACCAGCCTTTTCAAGCTGATATCTTTGGCATTTTATTTAGTTTGTTATTTGTTCATACTTAAGTGTGTCGGCTGCATTGGTTTTATTGGCAAACTTGTCGCCTGTCCGCTTCCAATCGAAGCCAGTCAGCAAATACCCAGGACAATACCCAGTACAAAATACACTCTCGCACACACAAGCACATACACACCACGCCCACTGTCACTACACTAACGAAAGTAAGTTGCTGAGCAGATTAGGTTTTTCTCCCATTGTCTTTAAGTTTTTTGTATCTTTCTTCCTTTTGTTTTTGCTTTTGGTTTTTGTTCGTCTTCATCTGCGTCTAGGGGTCCCCAGTGACCCTGTAAACTTCAAATTGCTACAACTGACAAAGCCACTATATAGAGCATATATACCATATACGTATACAACCTATACCCAGGTGTCTTCGATGTGTGTGTGTGTGTGTGTGTGTGTGTGTGTGTGTGCACAACATTGTCTTTGTCACTTTGCCTAACCAGGTTACTTTTGCTGCTGTTGTTATTCCTTTTCCTTTTCCATTTTCCTTTTCCTTTTGGCTTGCGGCAAGGCAAGGCATAAATTTAACATTTTCCAAACGAATCTGGCACATACATATAGTATATATATATATATATCTCTAGCGATTTGCCAATGCCACTGCCAATGGCCAACTGCAGGCAATTAAACGTCTAGCATAACCTTACCTAAACCTGTAGCTTTAACTCATACAAACACATGTTTATTCAGGCTAAAGTTGAAACAATTTATGTTATACATGGAAAAAGAAATAAGGTGCCATATAAATCAAAGAAAAATCAATTTTATACAACATGAGGCACTTTAGAAAAGAATTACAGCATTACATTAAAAATACCTTTACTAAATAATTATACATTCTATATATATATATTTTTTTTTTTTTAGGTAATTTTGATAAATTTTATTTCTATGAAGCTTCCTCAACTATGTAATAATATTAATATTTCAATTTAAAGTTTTCTCTACATTCGCTTTGGCATTACATGAAAAAATTCTTTTATATAAGGTTATACAAATTCTATCTATATAGGGTTATCTACAAAGATAATGATATTATAATAATAAAGTTTCAACTTTCTTGTCTTTTTACTTTTGTATATTAAATCAATACTTTTAACTATATCATCTGTACATACATCTAGAGTTATGTAGACTATCTATTGAATTATCGTTTCAAACCTCTTCCCTTAATAAATAATTAAAACATATCTTTTAAAATACCAGATATTATAAATTTCCGTTCATTTTATACTAAGCCCATGATTCTCAATCAAACGCTTTAATTAAACAAATGCAAATGTAAATTTAAACTGATGCCAAGCCATGCCATAAATATGATGATAACCCATATATACGTGTACTATATATATACCAAAGCCATGCTTTATATAGTACTCCAGTTTTCCACACTTTTCCATTTGTTTAGCAGAGGAAAATACACATGTTGTATGTAGGTTTTATGGTCTGTCGCACATGTAAAGAGAGAGTACAGGCCAAACACATTTCTTGGTTTAGCAATTTAATACGAATACGAATACATTTACGAATAGCTAAACGAATATAAGTATATGTGCGTGTGAGTATTGAAATTTATAAGAGTGAGTGTGAATGGCTATGCGAGTGTGAGTCTGAGTGGAATATGTGCAGAAGTAGAGCCCATGTCAAGTAAAGTACGTAGATGTAATTCTACAAAATGTTAATTTAATTAAAATATGAATACGAAATTTTCGATTGCTGCTGTTGCTGTTGCTGTTGCTGTTGTTACCTCTAAAATATATGGCAATGCTTTGAATGGCATTCAGACCTCACGCGACTCAACTAAACAAATTCATTTAGCATGCCACAGACCAGCACTGCATTGCAAGGCTTTTTTCCTGGGGGCGTTACAACTCAATAATATGCGACAGCAACAGCACACCCACACAACACACACGTATACAACACACACACACACAAACACACGTACACTCACTTACACCCCTGCACCTACTCCCCATCTTGTCCTGGCAACACTATGCTCCATATAGAAATGGTTATCCTGGCTGGTCTGGGCCGAATGTTGGTTTTTGGCGAACGGAAATTATGAGTGTATAGTTAATGCAATGCATGGTCAACAAACACCAACACACTCACATACACACACATACACTCACATACACATACACTTAAACCACATATACACATACCATGCAACATGCTGCAAGCATAAATAAAGCGAGACGCGAAGAAAACAAAATAATATATAAACTGGGCTCTGGGACAAATAAGGCAAATATTCATGTAAGCGTGTGAGTATATGTGAGTGAGTGTAGGTGTGTGAGTGCGTATTCATTGGTTGCATTTGAAAATGCAAAATACACATACAGAGAGAATAAGAGAAACAGAGAGAGAAGGGGAGTGAAAGAGACCAATGAATATATTGAGGTGGAGGTCGCAGCATTAAATATTTGTAGCATGGAGCTAAGTAGCACCGTATATAGGATATTCATGGGGATTTTATATAGGATAGCCATATATAGAGGGTAGCAGAGCCTGATCTAAAATTATTAAAAACCAAATGTGCAACCACATTATGAACATCCAGCGAGGCAGCTACCAAAAGTAATGAACTAAGCACGCACACAGACAGACAGAGAGAGGGAGAGAGAGAGAGAGGGAAGGAGAGGTGGTAGGGTATCAAATGGGAGTCGGAAGTTAGATCGGAAGTGTGATTGAGGGAGAGGGTTGTCGACTGTGTGGGTAGTTGGATTGGTCAGTTGGCAGTTGGCGCAATGCTAATGCAAAAATGTGGCAGAACCATAGTGCACGTTCCGGTCCGAGCACCGAATACCACTGCGTGGTGCAAATGGCAATTTTGCAAATAGCGAAAATTTCTATATAATGAAATTATATATTTGAGATAAAATTTTTCGGCAATTGCAGCTGCTGTTAAGTTGATAAATGTATATATGTATAAAGCGTATATATATTATGATTGTCAGCGCGACAGTTTGGCTTAAGTCTATATAGAAAATCTGCGTGCTAAGCACTAAGAAATGCTGGCTAAAAAGAGGGTAGATGAACAGTCGGAATGGTACAAAATAATAAAAACCCAGTTTAAAGTTTCACAATAAATATAACAAATTTGTATAATAATAATAAATAGTTATTTGAGCTTGAGTTCTTAAAATAATCCTAATCGAATAGGAGTTTATGTTTAAAATATTCATAGAATTAAATCTGCTTGGATAATATCCCTATTTATAACTTTATTATTCTTTCTCTGATAGATGTCAGGATCTTGCAGAATAGACGTAAAGATTACCATTGCTTCATCACCATCTTCCTATTCAAAACTATATTTACATTCTGAGTTCCTTTCAACTATTGTGCAAACTGAAATGAATCTTTTTGCTTTTGCAGCACAGGGTCTAAAGAGTATATAGTAATGTAGTATATATAGCTGTAACTTCATCATAAATTGAATTTTTTTATGTGGCAACTAAGACGAAATGCCAAGAGTTGACATTAAGCAGAGCAAAGACACAGAGCAACGGGACAGCGACAGCAGCAGATAGTAACTGAGAGGCAGTAATAAAGAGAGAGAGAGAGACAGAGAGAGAGAGAAAGAGATAAAGATACAGAGAGAGAGACAATGAGAAAGAGACAGCGAGGGATAGAGTTGAAAATGACAAGGGCATCATGGTACATCAAGTGAAATGCAACCGAGGGGCCTCAGATTCAATGCACGTGACACCACAGTGCACCACTATGAGGCAGATATCACAACGGACAGAAGGAGACAAAGATAGAAAGAGTGAGAGGGGAATGGTCTACAGTGAGATACCATCGAGCACTGTCAGCATCAACGTTGCTCCTTAGTGGTACTGGAGTGGTCATTACAATTGCACTGAATGAGCGTGAAAGCCTCAACCGAGCACAGAGATATACAGCGAGAAAGTGAGAGAGAAGTAGTGCGAGACAGAGAGAGAGGGAAGCCACTGAAACAGACAGAGTCATAGAGCAGAATGAGCTGTAACTGTAACTGTATATTGCATTCTCCACTGAATTTTTGCTTCAGCATTTGTAACGTAGCTTTTCGTAAATTGATCCAATTTATGCTTATTTTATGGCAAATTACGAATGAAAAACCGAAGACGACTGCTCTTCTTACCACTAGGGAAAAAGACCGAGAACTGAGCCCCAATACCCCTTTACCACTCCGAGAAGTGAGGGCAATGTTAGGCCAAGTTAACCGCATACCCAGCCCAATTAAAGTGGCATGCAAAACTATACTTAGTCATTGCGAAATGTACCATGATACGGTGAAACTTCTTCATTTTAAATTGTAAATGAGGCTCTAAACGAGCAACTAATAAGACATATATTATAATCAATCAGTCACTATAGTAATTTTAATATAGATTTATTTATATTGGAACTAGAGAGAAAACAAAAAATTAAACAAAATCAAAAGCTTGAAATTCGTTTTTGAATTTGAAATTCGAAATTTATTTTACAGTCTTCTTTTAAAAGAGGCAAAAACCCTTTAACTAAAATCTAAGCTTGAAATTTGTTTTTGAATTTAAAATTTGTATATTATTTTGGGTTTTCAAGTCTCCTTTTAAAAAACTACAGCAAACACTAAATTAAAATTATACTTTAAATATGCTTATATAAATATTTAGTGCATATTATTTTCCAAATTTGCAAAATCTACTAACAAATTGAGCTTAAATTCACACATGCCATTTGAATGTGTTAAAAAATAGTTCACATTTATTTGTTGAGATTTATATCCATATGGTTGCCCTTTTCACAAGCTCCCAATGGCCACACCCTGGCACTTTCTTTTTGTTGTATTTTGATTGTGAATAACTTTCTCCTTTTATTGGCTTCTAAATGCAGAGCCAAATCCGTTTTACAAATTGCCATATTGTTGCACTTGCCATTGTTATACAACGTCTTCGAGCAGTTGCTATAAACTCTTTTCCTCTCTCTCCCATTCTCATTCAAGGTCCAAATGCAAACTTAAAATCAGATTCAGTGCCATTGTTTGTATGTGAGAGTGTGTGAGTGTTGACTGTAGCAATTGTTGCATTGTTTTCGTTGTATAATAAAATTAAACTTATGCACAAACACACACACAAATACACTCACACACACACACTCTCGCCTGGCTTTCCCTTTGCTATAAACTGGGTGTGCATTTGTTAAGTGGCAAAGGATTGAAATGAAACCAAACACAGAGATGCACACTCAGGGTCACACACAGAAATACACTCACACAGTGACACTCACACACTCACTCACACACTCACATGCACAATCACACACACACACACTCACACCAATGCATGCAATCACATGCATTATACCAAGGGACAGACGAGATGACGTGCAGCTTATTGGCTGACTCTCAGTGTAAGTGAAATGGAATGGAAAGAATCGTTTCGTATGTAAGTATAGGTACATATATATATATATATTTATATATCTGTGTGTGTGTGTTTGTAAGTGAGGCTTACAGATAAAAGGGAGCAAACAGTGCAATTTGCTTGGGGTCAGTTTCCCTGCAATTTCGTTGATAACTTATGTCATTCAACAAATGAAGTTGACATGCGCCCTCAACGCATTTGCCTTCATTTTGCCCTCACTTGCATTTTACTCCTGTTGCACTTTGGCATGCATTTCATTTTGGCAAATAACTTTGACCATATTAAATGGTTACACACACGCAAACACACACGCACACACACACATGGATACACACATTTAGTTTACATTTAAACCACGTGCCAGGCAGAAGCCCAGTTGGAACACCTTGGCCTGTCTGTCAATTACCTAATTGAAAATCAAGCCGAACTGGGAGCAACAACGTTGAATGCTGCAGTTCCATGGGGCTATGTATGTGGCAGAGCATACGATTATTAGTTTCAATTTAAGTTCAACTGAGAGAGCAGCAGCAGTTGTGGTGGGCGAGGCGGGCGGATTGGGTGATGTGGTGGGTCTGGCTAAAGGCAGCCTTTGCCTTTTCAATTTCGTCTTTGACATTTTGCCTGTGTGTCAGATGCAAATTGAAAAATCATTGGACAAGCTGCAGCCGCATCAACATCAGCAGCAGTAACAACATCAACATCAACAGCAGCAGCAGCAGATCCAGCAGCAGCAGCAGCAGCACATCCAGCAGCAACAGCAAAAGCATCAGCAGCATCAACTTCAACCTCTGCCGCCGCAGTTTGAGCATTCAGCTAGAGCAAACGAAATCAACAAGAGGCAGCAGCGTTGCCATTTGGTTGCCGGAAGCGTTTTGCTGCCGTCCAAACTAATATTGAGACAGCGCGCAGCAAACTGTTTCCGGCAGGCAGTCAGGCAGGCAGTCAGGCAACAGAGGAGCCATGCCTTGCCCTGACTTGCCTATGGCCGCTTTCTCCCCCTGCCTAAAGCCTCCATCAGCCTTTAGCGGCAGCGAGAGTCGCATTTTTTGGCACGCAAAGGCGAACAAGTTTTTGGCAGCGGCTGGTTTGGCTTTTAGTTGTTGTTGTTGTTTCTATTGATGTTGCTGTTGTTGTTGTTGTTTTTGTTGTTGCTTTTGCTGTTGCTGTTATTGGCTGCTGATGCCAAAAAGTTGCTTGTTAAACAGCGGAAACGGAAATGCCAACAGTCGCACAAAGGCACAAAGCGCGTACGACAGAGAGAAAGGGAGAAGCCGAGAGAGAGATAGAGAGAGATAAAGAGAGACAGTGAGAGAGTGAGCGCCAGAGTGAGAGCTCCGTGCAATGTTTTCTCTTTGTTTTTTCTTTCTCTCGTTTTCTTTCTATTTTGTTGGTTTTGTTTTGGGCGTTGAGCTACAGATGTGTAAATCAAACTAATTGAATGTTTTTGCCCAAGCATCAACACAGCCGCTGGCAAGGCACAGGCAGGCAGTTGGTGAGACAGGAAGTGAGGTTGGCAGTAAGGCTGCTGCCACATTTGCCACCAATGTTGCAATGTTGCACGTTGTGAGCGTGGCGCACGCGACAAGCGAAAAACAAACGAATTCAGCCATTGATAAGAAATTCAATTCCATTTGTCGGCGTATCTGTCGGTGTATGGGTGTCCATGTGTGTGTGAGTGAGTGTGGTTATATGTATGTGTATGTGTGTGTGTGTGTGTGCAACATTTCACTTGATGCTTTGATGCTGCAATGCCGTCAACACTGTAGCAAACTTTCACTCTAATCCCTTTCTCTCTACATTTACCCTCCTTTTGTTGCTGTCTCTCTCTCTCTCTCCCTCTCTCTCTCTCTCTCTCTCTCTCTCTCCCTCTCCCTCTCTCTCTCTCTCTCTCTCTCTACATCTCCCCCTCTTCCTCCTTCT